>JASCZI010121247.1:7361-18989 GCA_036250425.1 Stylosanthes scabra | reverse complement strand
GTATTAATTCACTATATTTTTTCTTTTCACGGAAGAGATTATTTTACGATCCATTACAAGACTTTCTTATTTAAAATGAATTGAATTATTATTATTACATTAATGCTATGTCAATTGAATCAATTAATATATTATTACACTAATTTGATGATTGAATTATTATTATTATCATTACACTAATGATATGTTAATTGAATCAATGCAAAATTACCTCTCAAAAAATAATATATTTATTGCTATTAATATATTTTTCAATTATAATTTATTACCTAAATCATTTCTATTAATTAAATCAATATATTTAATATTAAATTAAAAAATTAAATTTTGAACCAGTACTGCCCCAAGAAGGACCGGTATTGGTATTAACCCAGTACCGCCCCCAGAAGGACCGATACTTGTGTATTTTATTTTTAAAAAAATTAAATCAGTACCAGTCCGGACCGGTATTGAAAATAACCCAATACCGATCCGGACCGGTATTGCTAATAGATTTTATTTTGGTAAATATCCCCAGAAATGTGTATTTTGGTAAAAAACGAAGTTTTTTTATTTATTTAAAAATTTTTTTCCATAATATGTCTTTATATTATTTGAGAGAGAAAAATAAAATAGTTTAGCTAAACTTATTAGAAAAAAAAACTAATATTTTGTCAGAAAAAGTAAAATTCACGTTGATATGAAGGCTAAATGCACAATAATCAATGAATGTAGAAGAGGAAAGCTTTGTGTGGGACTGTGGATCGTGTTATCTGGCGCGTGAAAGAGAGTGATTTATGGTGAGAGTTGGATAATATTTTTATGTTTGTACTTTATGGGACCCACCTCGTATAATTATACTAGTGACTGAAATGGTGGCTGAATTTTAGTGTACACCTAGCATAACTTAAAAATATAATAAGAACAGTTTGAGTTAGAATTTTTTTAACATTTAAATATTATCCACAAACAAACTAGATTAGTTTTATGGTTATCTCACTCATCCCCTTAAATGTAACGGTTCAAATTTAATATTAAAAAGTTATTAATTTACTTCCTTCTAATTTAGTTTGGATCCTTTATGAAAATTTAAAAGAATTATCCTATTTTGTTTAGTTTGTATTTTTTTTATGTACTTTTGTCTGGTTAAATTGTCAATGCATATCCTTTGCTTCATTCTCTTATTTTATATAGTCACAAAAAAAATCACTTATTTTATTTGGGAGTTTATACGATGTAAGTAGTACATATATATATTTTATTTGAAAGATACGATGGTCTACATCTATATATTATTTTAATTTTTGTAGGATGTACGATGTAAAATTTGATTTTTTTTTAAATAAATAAAAAAAATTCAAAATATAAATATATAGGCGCGCGCTCAAGAATTTACAAAAATAAGCTCCTTTTACTTATCTGGGGCTCAGTGACCCCGGAATAGCCCCGTTCTAAGCTGAATGAACGTATCTCGGGCTCAATGAGCCCAGAATAGCTATCTATTTTGGGACCACTAAGCCCAGAATAAGGTCCGATTTCATCTATAAAAAGGAGCCCAAGAGCCACCTCAAAGCATTCAATTCTATCATACTTTCTCCCACTTCCAAAAAAAAAAAAAGAATGAATGTTAATAATTTCATGGTTGTTACTCTCTATCCAAATAGAGAGATGGGGCGCGACAGAGATGGCATCTGGTTCCGATCCTCCACTCCTGTAGTGTTCCAGATGTACCCCGTTGTCACACTGGAGGAGCTGAAATCAGTCATACTGCGCAACATGGGGTTGGGGCTGTTGGCACGTCGTTAGTGAGACGGGTTACTTACCGTCTTCTTAACGTCTTTCCTCCCGATCCATTCAAATTCAAGATTTTATGCGTTGATAGCGATGAGCATGTGCGTGCTCTGTTTGACTTGCACTGTAGGTACGGGACTCGTGAAGTGATGGAGCTGCTTACGGAGATGCAGAGCATGCCCGAGGTTGGTGGGGGTTCGTCTAACTCGAACGGTGTGATACCGTGCTCGCCCATCAACTGTCCTGCACCGGAAGTGCCTATGCTGATGGATGCTAATTCCGGAGAGGATTCTGATGAAGAATTCGTGCCCGATGTCGAGGAGAGCAGCGAAAGCTTAGACGGCTCGGAGTTCGTGCCCGAATCTCAATCGAGGACAGGTTTTTTGCTCCCAGCACCCGCCCCGATTCCGGATCTATCATCTGTGAATAGTCATTTCCACACGTTACCTTATTCTGGGCTGATTGGTCCCGGAATAGCTATTCGGGGCTCAGCGAGCCCGAGATACGTTCATTCAGCTTAGAACGGGGCTATTTCGGGCTCAGTGAACCCGAGATACGTGTATAGGCAATTCCGGGGTCACTGAGCCCGAGATAAGTAAAGGGGGCTTATTTTTGTAAATTCTTGAGGGCGCGCCTATATATGTATATTTTGAATTTTTTTATTTATTTAAAAAAAATCCTGTAAAATTTATATTGTAAGGGTCTCTTTTATATCTACATTAATTTACATCTGTACCGAATAACTTTCAATTTTATTTTAGTCAATAAACAACTTGCACTAATGAATCAAATGCATGGTTCTGAAAACCCATCGGACCGGCGGGTCGAACCGGTTTAACTGTGAACCGGCCACAATCACGGTCCAGTTGATGCGTAAGGCCCACCTATTTGAAAATCAAAATCAAATCGGTGAATCGGTCGGAAATCGAGCGGTCAGACCGAACCGTAACTCGGCCGATTTTCTCTTTTACAAGAGAAAATTATGCCAAAATGTAATAAGTGGGGTTCAAGCACCCACTCTTTATGATACAAGGGGTTGTTCTTGCCACCAAGCTACATATCAGTTTTGAAATATCTAGATGTATTATTATATATAAAACTAATTTTTCTTGCTTAGACTATATTTATTTATTCTGTGTTAATTTTAATTGACATTCACTCATCCCTAAATTAACTATAATTTTATTTATGCATTATTATTATTTATTAATATAAAAATAACTTTTATTAAATATTTACGAATTAAAATCTAAACACTAAAACCTTTTACTAAGCATAACTTATTTTTTATTTTCTCCCACCAAACTATGTATGTATTTCAAGATATGTAGGCAAATTATTATTATTATTATTATTATTATATAGAAAATTTCCTTCTAAGTTCTGAATTTGTTTATATTTATTTACTTTATTTTTATTTTAATGTACATTAACTTATTCATAAATTAACTATACTTTTATTTGCATGCAATTATTAATATATTTTTTTTACTAATCACAACTTATTTTTTATTGTTTTCATGATTATGTGATATTTACTAATATTATTCTTCAATAAATACTTGTCTATATTAATATAATCAGTTAAAGATAATTAATAACTTATTAAAATATAAAAATAATAGTTATTTTAATATAAAAATGATTAATATTGGCTTTATATATTGTACTTGAGTGAGATTACAATACTTTGGTTGATTTAGTACTTTAAATTTGGAGGACATTTTAAGAACTATACTCTATACCATTATATAATTATATTTTCGTCTTTATTTTTATTTTATATATTATTTTATCATAAAACGGTTGAACCTCCGGTCAAACCGGTTAAACCTTTAAAACCTTTAACCGGTAGCTCGAACTGTTTGATAACCGGTCCGGTTTTTAGAACCTTGCTCAAATGTCAAATTATGTGACTTTCTCCCTTTTGTGCATATTTCTGAGCTTGACTATACTATTAGTGATGTGTGGATTAATGGGTCTTGAAACTTAACTCATTTGGCTACTCTTATTCTTGAATTAGTTATGGACATGATTTTGAGACTGGATCCTTCTCGGTCTAAGCGAGATGAGGCAGGTTGGAGTTGGAATCATTTTAGTGGCAAAGTTTATCATTCTCGAGAGGGTTACTCTTGGCTTCTTCAAAAGAAGATTCAATTTCCTAATAATCCCAGCTGACTTTGGATTTGGAGAACCAATATCTCAGAGAAGATAAAGTTGTTCCTTTGGTTGGGTGTTTATAACGCTTTCCCAACTGCATCACTTCAGTTCCGTCGAGGTCTTGCAGCTTCAGACTTGTGCCCCAGATGCGGCGAAGAGCCAGAGACTGTGGTGCATTGCCTTTTTAATTTCCAAAAAGGCAAAGATGTTTTGGGAGCTTCTGTTGCCTTCCCTTCCTCTGCCGATTGATGATTTTTCCAATTGGATGCAACAATCGATTAAAAGTTCAGAAGCAGTGATTGCAGCAGGTTTATGGTGGCAATGGAGGTTCAGAATTCAGCAGGTTTTTAATGAAACGTTTGGTCTCCTGTAAAGGTTGCTCAAAAAGCGCGCTGTTTAATCCAAGATTTAGAGGTTTACCATCAATGCTCCCATTTTCTGCGTGGATCTCTATACTGTGTGTCTTGGCAAAAACCACCTTTGGGTTTTGTAAAGGTGAATTGCGACGCTAGTCTCTTCATGGATGAAAATAGGGTGGGTTTTGGTTGTGCCATCCGAAATGAGCTGGGTGAGTGGCTTAAAGGGTGCTTAGGATTTCTTCAGCAGTGGTCTGTTCAGACATATGAGTTTTTCGCCATCTGGAGAGGGTTAGTTCTAGCTTGGGAATGTGGTATAAAGAATGTGATTTGTGAAACAGATTGCAGAGAAACATTTTTTATTGCACAACTATTGCATCTTCTTCCATTTTGGATCATGATCTGGTGTAAAAAATTCATGACCTTTGTAATAGAGATTGGTTTGTACATTGGCACTTGGTGCTACGAAAAGCCAATGGTATTGCTGATTCTTTGACAAAGACAGGAGCTCTCGGTGATGCTATTTATATTGAGTGGTTAAGGCCTTAGTCCTCCTTGCAAGTTGTTGTTTTGCATGAAGATGCTACTCGACATTCTTAGTTGCTGATTTTGTTTTGTTGTTTGGTAAAAAAAAAAAAAAATTAAAGTACCAAATTTGGCTTTTAAATAAGAAAAGGAAATATAACTTAACAATATTACTTCATGAATAAGATAAGATAAATATATACTTGTTAAATATCCTCTCTATTGCTTTTCTAAATAAAATAACAAGACTTACATAAAATAAGACAAGACAAATAAAACACTAGCTAGTAAATTACACCAACTTTTCATTACATGCAGAAATAATAGAAACATTTACAATTTCAGTCTCTCATACAACAAAAAGACATACTCAGCTAATAAGGCTGATTACAATGGATTAGTAACAAAACAAACAATGCTTAGCTTCTTACAAGTAATAATTAACACCCCACCAGTGGTGGAAGGGAAAAAAAAAACACTATGATCCAATACCAATGGCGGGTGGAATTAACAGAAGACTCCACCTCTTCCAATTTAGTAGGTTACATATATGAAAGAAATACAATGAACCACTTTAACTGTGCTAGCTTTCCTTTTAGCAGCACAATAAAAAGGTTCAAAAATCGTTGACTCACAATAAAATATAAAACAACCCCAATTATCAAAGAAGCCCCCTAATACTTAATTAGGAACCTCCCTACCTTTAAAACAAACAAAAAAGAAAATGACGAAGAGCTAAGTTAAAATAAGCCCTTCCCAGTTTCTAACCCCCTCCAAGAATGATAAATAACTTAATTCTCCACCTAACCAATAAGTATCATACTATCAAATACCCTAGCATACTATTGAGTCATATACTACTTCTGACACTTAAATTTATGAAATTATACCGTACACTCAAATATATATACTACCTCCAATTCTTAATAACTTCCACCTCGATTTTTTGGTCTATTTATATAAATTTTTTTAGTAAATAGTCCTTTTGAATTTTAAAAAAATTTGATTTTGATAAGATAGTCCAAACACATAAAATTCCATTAGCATCTGGATCCTTTTGTCAAAACAATTATTTAGGATGCATTTTTTTTTTTATCAAAATCAATTTTTTTCAGACGTCAGAATGACTATTTACTCTAAATCTTTTAATGTACCAAAAAAATTCAAAATGACAGTTATTACGAGTAAAATTAAGGAGATAATATATATAGTATGAAACCGGAGAACTTAGCGGAATTGGGCACCGGTGTAGGTTTGGCCAAATGACCATCCAGGTGGGGCAACATTGTAAGAGAGCACACTACGGCCATCACTGGTGGTCACTTTGAAGGAGAGGCTTTGGCCGTTAAGGTAGTTGTTGCTCTGCCAGTTCTGTCCCCAGTTTCTTGACATTGCCATCCACCCAGTTCTTGAACCCTTGATGGCCACGCCGTGAATGTCGCCGGCGCCGCCCACGTTTGTCACCAACACTAGGTTGAAGTAGGAGTGGCCATTGATTGTGAACCTTATTCCTCCCCTTCTCCTGCAGGGTACCCTGCCCCAACCAAAAAAGGAAGAAAAAAACTCCAACTTAAAACAACTATCAAGATGACATAGTGATGCACAAAGAAAAGACTTTAATTTTCACGTAAGTGTAAAATAATTTTGCACAAATTATTTTAACGCATGACTCTCATGAAATAAGAGTGTAAAATTTTTTATACTATTAATGCATTAAAAATTTTAAATTAAACTCTAAAAGAAATAGTGTTTAATTAAATTAATAATGATTTTAACACGAAAGAATATTTGGTCAGATCATATTTCATGTAGAGATCATAAATTTCGCTATAGAATTAACCGTTCCAAAATGGAGAAGTAATTAGTAATTTGCCTCTTTTAGCATTCAAACAAAAGGAAATAGAAAAAAAAGTAAAAAGCACAAACACATGATTTTTTTAAAAGAAATCACTTTCAGTATTTATTTATAACTTATAAGTGAGAGGGGACCACTCCTTTTTTCTAATGCTAAACATAGAATTACATTGACGGTGAAAATTACATGTGGTAAGATATTTTTATCATTGGATTTCCTTTTCTTCTTCTTCTTTCTATTTATTTATTTTTTAAACATAACATCTGCATATCTATAATCTTAAGTTATATTTGAAAAGGTTCTCCAAACCAATATCCTGATAAAAAAAAATATAAGATTATTTTTTCTTTAAGGAGTTTTAAAATTTAAATTATAATAGAACCCACGAGGAATGTTAGGACAAACACTTTTAATGTAAAAGAAAATTTTAGTTTATATTAGTTTAAAAGTAAGACAAAAATGCTAGTCATTTAAAATTTTCTTAAAAGTTATAAAATAGAATAAAAATTATAATATGAATACATCTAAACTTATAAATAAAATTATTTAGGAAAACTTGTATCCCCTTCTCCCCAAATTTAACATAATATTCAAAATTAAGACATAAAGAAGAAAAGAGAGAAAGAAAGAGAGGTTACCTTCTGTAAGAAACAGGGACAATTCCAGCTCTGTATTGAGCAATGCGCAAGAAAACAGGCTGAGCAAGATCAAAGTGGTGTAAGGGAGGGTTGCACCACCCTCCTGCATTGTTGGGTAAGGCATTGTTTGGGGGGCAGAAATTGGTTGCAGTTACCATTATTGAGCCAGGTAGGCACCACCTGTGGTCATTCACACACCTTATCTCATAGCATGAACCACAGCTCAAACCATTGTTGAACAGTGCTGTGCTCAATGCTGCTGTGTTTGTTCCATACCCTTGACTATACAGGTTCCCATACCCACAAGCCCCACCTGAGCCCAAAAAAAAAAAAAAAATTGAAGGAATTTTTTCATTACTCATTTGGGTTTTGCTCTAAAAAAATGTTCTTATGTTCTATTCTTCATCTTATGATAATAAAATGACACATGATTGCAATGCCGAAGATAATGTAGGAATTGTGGATACAAGTTTGTTTTATGGTTTTGGTTTTTTCTTTGTTTCTTTTATGCTTCACCTTGAACTTAAAAAAAAAAAAAATTAAAAGAAGTCATAATTTCACTCACATAAGTTACATAAACTTTTGTATTTTAGAAAAAAAGTGGGGAAACTTGAGGAATAATGAGTAAAGTGTGGTTAAATGTTGGTTATGCAGCATACCCATTGTTCCCGAAGCATCACTTCCACCATAGAAGGTAGCATGTGCATTAATCCATCCTCCTCCTCCGTAGCTGAACACCGGCGAGGAGGAGAATATTGCGAGGTTGATGACGACCAAGACCAAACCAATTGGACCCATTTCTTTTCTTTTTGAGAACCTGAGGAAGCAAAACCAAAACAATTCAGTCAATTTTTTATGGCAATATTTTTGCTAGAAAAAGAAGAGTGCACTTTAGAAAGTGCAAGCATTTAGAAGAGTTGGAAAAGGGCAATTACTTTGGTTATTGGGAAGTAGACACAAATGGGAGGCAAATGTGGTGTTTATGAGTAGTTGAGTGAAGCATAATGAAGGGAAGTGCCACTTAATTTATAGAGCTTTTTGGGGGTGTAAGGGTAGCATATGCCCTATAGGGACCACAATCACAAATTCACAAACTTTAACTAACGCTTTTGTAACTGTTGGGACCAAAAAAACCGCAACGGTATAACTCGGTTATTATTCTCCACACTTTTAGAATAGGAAAATATTGCACGTACCGTTTTTTGTGTATATTTATTTTATATACTTTTTCTTTTACCAATCATTTTCAATAGTAATAAAAAAAATAAAAATATACTAAAAAAAATATGAAAAGTAATATACATATATTTTTTAATAGTTTAGGAACATCGAATACAGAAAACACACCCTCATCAATACAAAAAAGGGTTCAATCTTAACAAAGAGCAATAAAAAGAAGTTCCACCTCAACCTCAACATAAAGGAAAATAAAAATGGCTCAACCTAAATATAAATTTGGACGATAACAAGACATATATATAATATTACTTTTTTACAATATTGCAAATTGCAAGGAAGGTCGAAAGGCATGGTCCACTTTTTGATGTTACAAAGAATTATTTTTCTTTCGTGACACACGTTGATTGTTACACTCTTACTCTTAATTTTTGGTATAATCTTTATTACCTGAATAATTTCAAAATGTTTTCCTTTCTGCTCTCAATAATAGATTAAAATATAACAACAATAGGTTCTTAAAAGTGATGATGATAGATAAACTTTTTTTTTTTCTAAAGGTGTTAACTGCTAAGTGTGAAATTTAGAAACCACCCCTTGCGTTAAAAAGGATGATTACAATTCCTAAGTCAAAACAGTCAAATAATTAATAAAAAGAATTACAGTAACAGCTAAATCATCACTTACATAATTCCATATATGTAGGAAGGTACACAAAAGACAAGTACACGAGTTAAACCTCAATCATGTACTAATTATCTTATTGAATGAAATTACATATCCCAATTATACTAATTACGTTATTAAAATTAGCAAAAATGTATTATATTAGTAGTTTTTATGTGAATGAAATGTAATTCATATGTTATTATTCTCTTTTCATTGTAAAAAATTTTAAATTTAAACTTTTCTTTAGACATAAAAAAATATTGATAGTATGTGATTATTTACCCGATAAAAGACCACTTATTCTGAATTTAAGTTAAATATATATAACGGACCTAACCACTAAATGGTAGATTTAACTGTCCAAAAGACTTAATATTTACACGTAGATTGTCAAATAAACAACATATATAGCTTGTTATAGAGAAGTGGTTTTTTGGTGGAAAGCGTGTGGTTTTGTTGCTTTCATAGGAAGAAATCTTTAAAATCCATGTGGGACATAGCGGTTTTTACTAGAATGGTTAGCATTTAGCAACCTTCCAATTGCACATGCAAAGCATCTTCAGTTTGCCGCAAATACCCTTTTCTTTTTCTTTTCTTTTTTTTTTCCCTCTCTTTGTTCTTTGCAAACCATATACCACAAGCTTCTAGTCTGCTTTTCACAAGTTACTTTTTCCCCTATTTTCTTTTTCTTTTTCCCCTTTTTTAGAAAAAATAAATCCTTTTAAATTTAAATTCATTAAATATATATTGAAAATATTGAAAGTATTTTCAGATAGATATTGTGGTCAATTTGGCTCTATCATTTATTTTTTCCATCTCAGTTTAATTCTGTTACATAAAATATTAAATAATATAGTTTATATAAATTTTTAGACAATAAGTATATATAAGAGCTAACACGTATTTTTACCGATACCGATGTACCAATACATAATTAAATAATTAAACATGAAGTATTTACAATAAAACTACATTATAAAAGTCAAAAGAATAGCTATTTTAATGTAGAATTGCAGATATTATGCATTTTTTATATTATTAGTACATAAAAGTCAAAATTTTAATATACATATAATTATATAAACCATATATATTATTATATAAAAACACAAAATAGTTGGCATTTAATATTTTACAATTTCCTTTGACCAATTGAGAATTTTTTAGTTATAATGTATATGATATATTGATGATTGATAATGATTCAAAATAATTGGTGAGGAGTGAGAGTGTGAGAGAAAATGGAGCATTAGCTAATCCATACGCAATTTCGCAACTAGTGTCATTATTATTCTTTTCGCTATTCTCTTTGAATGCTTTTGCATGCAAAGAAATTAATTTCCATTTGTGACATTACTTTCTTAGGCTATGGGGAAAGGTATATTTATCTTACATGATGATGAACATTTTACTGGTTTCCCTAATTTTGAACAGAAACAAAATAAATCACACTTTCAATTTAGTTTCACAGCCGCCCAAGAAATTAAGATGACCTAAGTTTGGTGAATTCAATACACAAAATCCTTTCCATCAAATTTCTTACAAAATATTCTTCGAGTTTGTTAAAAGAAAATTTGGATAATTATTGCTTTTGACGTTAAAATCAAATTCTTTTCTAAGGAGCTTTTTTTTTAAAAAATAAATAAAATCATCCTCGATGTTTAAGTTTTTAGGTGAGTAGTCATATTCGTCCTTAAAAGATAATAGATTCTTCAAATTAGTTATCCGAAGATTTTATTAGTTATATTCATCCCCGAAAGATACAACGTAAGTCAAATTAATCATTTCGTCAATTAAACGATAATGTGTCATGTTAAATTAAAGGACACGTGTCAACCAATCATTTTGTGACATATGACATTAACTTGCATGTCACGTGAAACGACATTGATGTGGCTCGGGAGAGGCCTGTCGTTAAGGGCCCTCCGTCGCATTACCAAAGTTTAGTTTTGAAAGGTGTCACAGAGGTGCAACTAAATTTGAAAATACAGAGTACTTGACTCGGGTCGTTTTCCCTAGGAAGCAGAAACAGAGGTTTGTTTTCGATCGAGAAAATATCGAGCTTGGTTGCAGTTGGTTGTTTGAGAGTGCAAGAAAACGGAGTAAACACAGTAATGAGTAAAAAAGTGCCCGGCCATGAGTTGAAATATTGTGCGTCCCTATAATCACTACCAATCCCAAATAGGATGAACTGTCACCTAAAGGAAACGAACCACCATAGGGTGGTGGAGCTAACCTGTGTCACCACCAATCCTAGGCATACACAACAGCGGAGACCTAGGTCTTACAACAGAACTCGAGTAAATCCCGTGTCACCAGGAAGAACTCACTAATAATGCAACTGCATCGCGTTGAGTCTGTATCGTTAAGGTCTCCATACTGTCGGCAGGGGTGTAGCGTTAACAGCATCAAAGTTAACTTCGCTCCTCCCATTCGTTGCCCTTAGGGATCGGCAGCTAAGCAGAGGCGGTTTCAAAGG
>JASCZI010121245.1:13501-41376 GCA_036250425.1 Stylosanthes scabra | reverse complement strand
AGTAACAACTTCTCTTGAGATCTCTAGAAGAATTGGATATTGAAATTGAAAGACTATGGACTTATTATAGAAAAAACCAGCAACTAACTACTGAGACAACAATGGGGTTGCAAACGAATGAAACTATCAAACCTACATCTAGCAATCAAACATCAAGTTAGCAAAAACAGAAACAAAGTAACTATTAGAGTAGAAAAAAATTCACAGGAGAACATAACAGTAAAAACTTGTACCAACACAGAAGGGCCGACGAGCTCGACGACGCCGATGACAAGGGAAGACGGCGACGAGATGTCGTGGGCGGTGGTGACTGAACCGCAACGTGTGCGACGATGAGGCTGACCAAGCGTGCGAGGTGCGACAGTGGGTGAAGGTCTGAAGGAAGAAGGCGATGGCGGAAGCTGAGAGAGGACAGAGGAGAGTGAAAGAGAACCAGAGACTCAGAGAGAGAGAGAGAGGTGCGGCGGTGGGTAAAGTTTTTGTGTGAGTCTAAGAAAGTGAGGGGAGTGAATTAGGGTTATTAGGTTTCTAGACCAAAATTACAAAAGTGTCCTTTTATATACAACAAAACCCCTAAACAATCAAGTCTAAAATAGTAAAATTATACACATATATATGAACGGGGCGGGGCAGGGAGGGGCTAGCAATACCCATACCCAAAGGAAAACACAACGGGTTTACCCAAACCCGCCCCGTACCCGGTCAAAGCATTGAAAAAGCCGACCCGTTCGGGGTGGGGTGGGGCGGTGCGGGTCAGGTCGATGCGGATTGCCATCCCTAATGATATGTGTCAAAGTCAGCTTAGGGTCATAAAAGCCGATGATATTGTAGCCAACTTCGGAATGATGTTAGTGGGAGCCTTTAAGTTGATATAATGTTGGGTCGGCCTAGTGATTGGCTTTCTTTAAGGAGGCTCCATGTAGATGAAGACCATAGGAAAAATTATTTTGGGCCCTTTTTTTGGATGAAAGTGCTGATATTAAAGCGTGTATGTCATTGGGCAAAAAAATAATTGGGAAGAAATTGTTATTTGTCCTGGTGAGACCGTTTTTAAATATGGAAAAAAAATTCAGGTCCAAAAAAAATATATGGAAAAAAAATTATGTGAAGCAAATTTCATCAATTTCATATATCCATAACTAAAAATGGAATGAAGTCATAAAAAATGAAAAAGAAAAGCGAAAAAAAAAATAATGGGGTTGCCTGTATATTTGGTATGTTGATGTCCTGTTAATTATGTTTTAGAATGGTTGTTTGTGAAGAATATTTTATCGGCCAAAACCAGTGAAGCAAGTGTGGGGATTTGGAAGATTGAGAACAAAAGAATGCGATAAATTGGTTCCATGATAACTTGTATTTGTCCACGTTATAGTCGATGAAAGGAGACACAAAAAAAATAGACAATGCGAAGAAAGTAATTTGCATAAATTTACAAGTGGAATACAAGGATACAAGGATAGGTGACACTTAAATAAACTCGTCCTAAACACAGCAAAGCATGAAAATGAAATATGCAAAATAAACATAATTGTGGCTTTGCGATGCTGTAGAAGGACCTCAAATGAATTCACCGAAAACAGGGATGCATGGATGAAGGCGGTGGTGACTATGGGGTGCCGTAGTAGTGGAGGCTATTATCGCTGTCTGACTCGAGCTGCTCTACGCGGGCCTGCAGTGCTTCAATTTGAATGCGCAAGTTGTCGTTTTCTTCCTGTAGACGCCTTGCGCGAAGGTAGTTGAAGTCACGAATTTCTCGTTCCATATGGTGTAGGAGGATGCAGAGCATGCTGTAAGCGGCATCGTCCCTGGCGTCGAACTCCAACAGCGAGTAGCGGTGCTTGGCTCCGATTCCAGGCCCCACCGGATTCCCAGGGAGAACAATGATAAACCTAAAAATTGGACCACCCTCTGCGACAAAGACTTCCTCACGAAAGAAGCAAGGGCTTGGTATGGAGGAGTTATAGCAATATCTGGCCAGGAAATCCTCCATGCTGTTGTTTAGAGCAAAGGAGTGTGAATTGTGAAGAGACACTCTAATCTGCGGGTAGCCAGAGAATGCCAGAAATGAGTTGTGCAAGGTGGCCCTGTGCAAACGGAACGGTTCTTGGGATGGTTGGTGGAGAGGTGTTGGTGACGCCCATTGCCTCCATCTGCTCTGCGACAGCGTCAATGTCGGTTTGAATGCAGACCATCCTCTCTTCGAAGGCCATGAGCAAGCTATTGTATCCCTGATACTCTGATCCCGGGAAGTTGATAATCTGCCGATTAGCCTCGTCAAAGGAGGTATAAACTCTGGCCTGAACCCCTTCGTAACGGCGAAGTAGGTGAACTCTTGCATTTTTGCCTCCATTGAGTGGGACTGATGCGGTAGTAGGGGTTAGTTGTGGAAGAGGTGTTTGGAATGAAGGGCTGAGAACTCTTGAGGTGAAGTGAGCTGGTTGTGAGTTGCTGATTCAGTGTATTGATATAAGGGTGTTGGAGAAGAAAATAGTTAAGAAGTGTTGAAAATTTTGAAGATTTTGAAAACTTTTAAAAATGGAAATAAGCGAAGACCCGTCAAATCAATTATAGGGTTAAGGGGTCTGATGCAGGGGAACGTTGCAACATGGTCCAACAAATTAATTTGTTTGACCAATTTTTGAAAGAGAAAGTCTTGGGAGCAAACATATTTGGGAGCCAATACATTTAATGTTGATAGTAGATGAGTTACGGATGATAACTCATATGTTTTGTGGGTGATAACTTTTATTTTTTTTTGGATGATAACAGTTTTCAATTTTGGATAATAATTTTTTTTTTAATTTTAAATGATAATTTAGTTATTAGCTCCCTAAGGACTCCCTAACGTTAGTTCCGTAGCATTATTATTTTTGAAAATATTTGTCATAGTTAATGCGAAAATATTTATTTCCAGTGACAAGTACTAGTTTTTTTTTTTTTTTTTGGTATTACTGATAAGTACTAGTTGGCAATAAAGCGTTGTGAGCAAGAGTAAAATTTTGTTTTGGCTTTCGTCACAAGTGAAGATCCAATGAAGAAAATTTTTTTCTTCAAATTCCATTATGATTTGTTTATTTGGGAAGTTTATAATTTTTCACACAAAGAGAAAAGAAATAATTATATGTGGGACCCACTTCCAACATATAATTTTAAAATTTCATAAGTATTATAACTGGTAGCAATAAATAAATAAATAAACTAACTAAATATTAAAAACAAGAAAGTAAGAATAATAACTAAGAATTAGTATTTAATATAAAGTTAATTTTATAAGATGTTTTAAATTGAATTAAAATATAAATCAATGTAATATTTATATTTTATTATACAATAAAGTCATTTTTAATTTTCATTTTTCTCAATTTTTCTCTTCTTTTTTCCTGATTCAAACACATAAGAGAATATACATCTCTCTTTATTTTTTCTTTTTTTCTCGTAATCAAACAATACATGAAAATTATTGTTTTAGTTAATCAAGATAATATGTAAAAAGTCTTAAAAATAATATTAATTTCTTCTTTTATATATATCCAAACAAAGGCTTAATTCGCCGAGTGATGAAGACTTTAGATGAAGGCTGTTTTTCACTGTGGGTTTGGTTTTATTGTGGGTGATTCCCTAAGAAATCAGAAACGAAAGCGCATTAAATGCGGTTCACTAAATGCACTGTTGTAAATGGCTCTTCGTGGAAGCTCCCAATATAAGAATTAGATTGAGCAGGAGTTGGGAATCACGAACGAGTAGGTAATCATGAACGAGTATTGCATGTTGAAAGAAAAAAGAGAATGGTTTACTTGCTGGGTTTCCATGGATGAAAAGTAGAGGGTAGACACCTGTCGTGTTCCAAATCGATAGAGGCTAGATTCACAAGAGGTGGAGGTATAATTTTGGGATTTCCGTGGATGGTTGGCGGTAACGTAAGGGATGAATAAAGGGGTTTTAGGGTAGCCTGCGAAAACAAATCTCCTTTTCCCGTTTAACAAATTCTTAATCTGACACTGAGTAAGGTCATTCATGACGAGCAATTGTGAAGAAGGTGTCGCATATGCCAGGATCTTGACTGTACGGATGCTGAAAGAAGCCGTGTGTTGTAGCTCAAAGAAAGTTCAAAAATCTTTCTGTAAGATTTACATTGGTGCAACCTGTTGTCATACTATGGGGAAAACGCTCTGGAAAACAAACAGCTAGAAAGATTAGACATGTTCATATCAGAATATTAGGGAGGTAAAAGGTGTAATTGATGGCTAAGGTTAAGTGAATAGAGGATTCAACAGGAGTATATACTCGTAATGCTAAATCACACGGGGCTATGAGCATCATCTATGCGATGGGTAGAAGGTTGGATATCTTTCGTAAAAGAAGGAAACTATTCCTTTAGTAATGAATGAATGAGTTATTATTGAAGGATTTCATTCGTATTGAACTAGAATTTGTGGACTCATGATTAGTCAACAAATGTGTTTTTAGTTTTGTTTCTGCGGGCCTTATTTTGTGGGAACCAATTAATGCCTGCATTCTATATTTATTTTCTTCCTTGAAATCAAGGCAACATGTATTAATTAAATGTCACTATCCTTAGTGGCATTAAATTTTTCAAGCGAGGATATACCGGATCGTATTTAATACATGTGGCAAATTTTGCATGTCTTTGGTTTTAATTATCAATTTGACACCATGAAACAACATATTAGTTATGATCATGCATGTCATTGCCTTGTTGCCCTAAAAGAAAAAAAATTGCCAACTTATATCAAGAATACCAAATTTTAGTTTTGATTCCAAGAATAACAAAGTACAAATACACCCATAATGATTAGTTGAGTAAAACCCGTTTGGAATACTCATGGAAAACCCTAAAAGACTAAACCCTACTACAAACCCTAAGGTTACCCTACCATAACCCTTCTAAAAATTTATGTAACAACACAACGATAAATGTTATTTTACTATATAAACTTAATTTAATGAAATTACAAATATCAAATATACCGAAATATAAAAGCAAACAAATAATAATAATCCATTTAGTTAATTATTAGCTAAGTTAAGACAAACTCATCAAATAATTCAATTAGCTAATAAGGGTAATATATAATAATTGTTTTCATGGAAAAAATTAGGTGAATTCTATAACTCAATCTTTGATTGGTTATTTTGAAGTATGTAATTTTTGTCAGAGTTAATATTTTAATTGTTATAGAATTTGATAACCTAATCCTAAATCCAATCAATCATCTTCTCACTCATATGAACCAAAATCTTCCTCCTTTCTCTTTTGTTGAATGACCAAAGATGAAATAATTATTTAAAATTTATATTGATACTTTTTTGGGATATGTTTGAACTTAAATGATATGTAGCGTTATAGATTGCGCTGACTTATGTTTACTCTTTTGCTGAACCGGAGGATTTTAAGTGTTGAGAAGAGATTGGGGGTTGAGAAGAGATTGGTTATACCACTTTGGCAAAGAGTGGTGGTGAGTTTTGACTCCATTAGTTTTATTTTTTGATGTGTTTAGAGTTGATCAGGATTTATGTTTTATGCATTTATTGTGTACTCCATTGTATTCTATCTCTTTTGATTTGATAACTTGAAATATAAAAAAATAGAGTAACGCTATTTCAACAAGTGATTTTGTTGAACCAAGTTCAACCAAGTCATTTATTTCTATGCTAAATAGAATAATATTTTGATGTGAAATATAACTTTATTTAGGTGATATTTTCTATACTATTTGACACCACCGAAATAATATTCTATTTAGTATATAATAAATAACTTGATTGCATTTGGTTGGTTAAATCACTTGTTCATATAGAATTATTGGTAATAATGCAATTTAGACTTTTTATTTTTCTTTTATGTATTTTATATATGTTACAGTTTTTTTGTTTGAGTTTTTCTATTATGTATTTTAAATAAAAAATTATTTCGATGCCAAATTAATATAAAAATTAACACATAAATAATTATTTATTTGACATCATAATGATCTTCAATTTGTTATAGAAATAAATGATTTGATTGGCAAAATAGGTGTACGCCTAGAATTATTGTTAATAATAAACATGTTATGTAATAAAGTTGTCAAAAATATTCAAATTGAGAAAAAATAGTTTTAAATTAATATGCATCTTTATGTCTTAATTAAATTAGTAAAAATTTGACTTATCCTAAACTTATGATATTATTTTTTTATATTATTTTGATGTATTATTTTTGCTCCCATAATTAAAGTTTTGCACTTCTCATATTTCTATTTCTAATTTGATTGTAAACTCATGAGTAAAGTTTTTTAAGCTTGATGCATTAATGATTCTCCCAAACATGATAAAAAAGGTTTTCAGATTGCAAATGAAGTTAAGGACATACGACCTCATATATCTTCAATGGTAATTTTGGATGTGTAGATTTCATTACTTGTTGTCTAAGATTATGGAATCATGGACTCTCTCCAAATAATGATATGTTATGTTATGTTTAATATTAAACAATATTTCAATGTTGCACATTATAATGATGAAAATTGAGGAGTCCTTTCAGCTAATTGTTCATCACTAGTATTATTTTGAAAAAAAAACAATCAAATCTTCTTATAAAACGTGAGGGTTTAGGGTTTGAAACTCTCAACAAAATGGAAAAAAGAATACTTATTGTCATACCCTAACCCTATTACAAACATAGGTGCATAGGGTTTGACTCAAGCGAGCTCTGATTTGACTTTATTGGAACCATCATTTGCTGAAGTTTCCATAAGCATGTGACTATTACTTACTGAGAGTGGTGCGGGTGATGTGAAGGTTTATTTCAATTTAATTTTGGAAATGTGTTAAATTAAATTGTGTTAAATCAGTTCCTCGAAGGGTTCCATAAATCTTCTACAAATAGCGGGGAGAGTGACATAGTTTTGGTCATAGCTCCTTCAAAACCTCTCTTCCTTATTTCTCATAGTCAATATCTCCCTGATTTCTACAAGCATTCCCTTCACTCCCTTCATGGACGAGATGGATAATGTCCAGGCCCTGTTGAATGAATCCCAAGACCTCAACCTTGACGAGGTGTAAGTGCTCCTAAACCGAAAACTTGTCTCATTTTAATGTTTTCCTCACTTAATCACTCGGGTTTGTTAGGCAGGGTTTATGGTTTGTTTTAATATGTTTGTTCACAGACTTGATATTAACTACCATGACCTTCTGATCGATAATGTCTCAGGCTTGCGGCTGTTGCAAGTTCTACCGTTGGTGTGGCCCCTGTTTCCCCGGTGGAGTTGATAGCAACATCAACTTGGAGCTCACTATCGACGTGGTTGGGTTCATGGAAAGTTATGGTTTTTTATTCTTCATTTCTTAGTCATGTTTCCGCATTATCTGCCCTGATTTAAAGGTGTGTAATTTGCCTCAGCCGGTGGCCCCGTGCTCTGCTTCAATGGCGACACCATCCTGTTTTGGACCCGAGGAGAGAGCCATGCTGAACGAGGTCCATCAAATGGTTAAGGTAAATACCCTAGACCTTGCCCAAACCTCATGTAATGTTCAATGGTTTGGAACAAAAATGTGTGCAAAGTCAAAGCATTCTCCCTTTTTAAAATAACTTTATTCTGTAACAAGACCAAGGCGTTAGATTTTTTTTTCAGGATTTGGGTTCCTAAAAGATTCATAATGCACAGAAGTCCGAAGGAATGGAGAAATCAATTAAGGGTTTGGAGTGTACCCTCGATAGAATGAATAGTATGCTGTGCTCTTTGGTAGCCAAAGGCGGACATAAGCCGACGATTGTGTTGGAATCACCGGCAAGAGTTGACGTTGTTCGTGCCGGGCAGGTCTTAGGATCAAATCCACGCCAAATCCCGGCCCTTTGCAAGGGACTTGGTCAGCCAACAAATGATAAGGGTAAGGGGCTGGCTTTGGATTTCACCGGAGTGATTGAGAAACTGTATATTTGCTTGATCAGGAGTCTGCATCGATGAGTCAAAGTCAACACCTAGGACCAAGTGATCGAAGACGAATGCTGCCAAACCGCCTTGTGAAGGCAATGGTCTAGTGGGCTTCCCAAAGTGGGTCAGGGAAGAGCCTTCACCGAGTACAACCCAAGTATGAGGACCCCTGAGAAGGTGAGAAATCTTCCTACTAGCATTCCCCCAATGACATGTATATCATCAAATGATTTAACATGATCTATTGACATTGAACATTTTAATGTTTACATATTTCGCAGATACTCGAGGGCCTGGCTCAGCCTCAAAGCCTAACTCAGCTTTGCCCCATCACACAAGGAGCCATTTCGTGCTCATCACCTCCAATGACCCCCGTTTGTCCCAACATCAAGCAAGTTGAACACATTCCAGTGAATCCAATGCTTGCCGCTGAAATTCCTGCTAACTCTTCTTTCCATAACAATAATGCTGCTGTAGTTAATGCGATGAAGCCCATTGCTCTTGTGATGGGAATAGAACCACCAGTCTCGTTCATACCAGAGGCCAGTGTCCGTTTTAGCTTGATGACATTAACATTGTCTGAAAATGCACTATGCAAACCCATTAGCTGAAGCTAATGAAATTTTTCTTAATGAACATGTCTACAACACTACCCCATTGCCTTCAGGCCAACGCTGGACATGCACCTGGACAAGGTTGAGTGCAAAATCACATGCTACGTTTTCAGGCACATCGACCCTTCAAAGTGAGCCACTCTGCTTATAGAATCTGATCTCTTTTGCAGATTTCAACACTAATTTTTTCAACATTTAAATTTGAACCATTTATATGCACAGCAATGACAGCATGGAGATAATGTTCAAACATGGAAAAGTGTTTCTCACAAGGGCTCAACTACACACTCTATGCCCCCGTTGGTGTGTCGATGCTAATTTGAGATTGTCTTTTCTGCCACTTGATTTTATTACACTAATGACCCTGTACATGTTTTTTTTTTCATTAGTTTTGACTCCTCAACGCATATTGTGAACACAACAGTCATGATGGCGTCTAAGAGGGCAATGCTTGTGCAACCAGCCAGGGCTTGGTATCTCCCATCTATACTGGCTGATGATATTCTGAAGATGAAACCTGTTGAGATTATCATAAACTGCTACCTTGATCGTTGGATGCCTGCCACAAAAGAGCTAGAACATGTTAGTGGCTTTATTGGTGAAAATATATTTTGCTTCATAAATTAAAAATATCGTGAAACGTTTCTAATCAATCCTTTCGTGTCTACAAGTTTTCCTACCTATTGAAGACGTCCCAGGTCTATGGACTCTCATGGTTGTAGATGTCAAGATGGGGGTCGTGTATTCTCTGGACGTCAACAGAGGCATCTCTCCAGTGCAAGAGAGGGAAAGGAAGATGAGAACCATCGTAAGAACTAATCGATATACTTCTTGTTACCGTAGCCTTGTTTAGTAATGACCATACCTTTTCTTTTTCATTGCTTGTAGTTATTAATGCTGGCCCAGATATTCAGGCTCGATAGAAACATCAAGAGCTTCTTGAATGTGTCCCCTGATCCGACTACTTGGGGGCCTTTCGTGTACCCTAATGGGGTTCCCCAACTACTGGATACGTACGTTCCTACTAGACTACAACCTACTACGTTAATATGTGTCGCAATCTAATACTTCTCCTACATGTTTCAGCCACGAGTCTGCTACGTGGTGCCTTTTCTGGCTTCAGAGGATGGGTCAGTTTAACATATCTGACTTGGGAATCATGGTATCGACTTGACTCGGGCTTGACCCGGGATGATAATTGTCCCATGATATCTAATGATTTTCAGCTGACTATCCTTTCTTGTTCGTTTCCCAGGTTAACCCACCAAGAGTTCGTATGAAGACTGCAACTGCCATCATCAATTCCATCTTGAACCAAATCTTAACATTCCTGGACGAGAAGATGAAAATGAATTGGAACATCCTCCTTCAGCAGTGTCATCCCTGACCCTGCTGGTTTTGCTGTGTTCGTGGCCATCATCTCGTAGGACTTCTTTATTATTTCTCTATCTTTAGGTTGTTATGTTATGCTTAATTAATGACTTAGTTGTTAATTAGACTCCAACGCTATGGCGAAGATTGTCTACGACGGTGTTTAATGACTAAAGGCTAATTGCGTTAACATGTTTTTGTGTAGATAATAGTGGTCCGGGCGCCTGGGTCGAAGCACTAAATCCACATAGTCCAGTTAACGCTTACGTATTAGGTTTTTTAATTGCTGACTAGGGCTTTCAATTATTGTATGGCGTGAGATGATGGAGGAATTATTTTGTAAGCAACTATTGAGCAATATATGCATATTTTGTGGAACCGTTTTGCATCGCAACTGCATTGGCTTATCCAATATGGATAACCACCCCAATGGCAAGTTTAATGAATTCGTTATATATTTTTTTATTTTAATGGATCACATAATAGGTGTACAACATGTAAATAATTAACAGTAACCACTTTACAACGCCTCTCATTTTTGCTTTGTTTAAACTTGTTTAAGAAATTAAAACAAATTTGAATAGCAAAATAAGACATTTCAATTACCGATGTGGGAGTCTATAAGTTAATCAGGTGAATGATTTCTTAGTGAATGATTCTTATTTAATTATATTTACTTTTAAAATTTGGGGCCATTTTTTATTGTTTATTTTTAATAAACTCCTAAATAAATTATTATGTTAAAATTATTATTAATTAATAATTTGATCTTGACAAAAGAATAATTGGATAAAGAAAGTATAGATCAAATAATTTTTTGTGAATAGCATTTATTTCTTAAAATTTGAACAAATTTTTTTTTTTTGTATAACATACCAATTTTTAGATATGATGCAAAATTAACTTTGATTCCATAGTTTTTGTTTCCACTTTTTCAACCTAGTAGGTCACTTTGGTGATGGTCAAAATAATTTATGTGGGTTGCAATCTTGAAGTGATTAGAAAATATTTTTGTTATTTATTATTTTACTATTAAATTCTCACTTTTTTTTTATAGCTTAGGTCAATAATTTTTTTTAAATAAATAAATTCTAATTATACAATGTCGAAAAACATAAACTTTATATAATTAAAGTTCAAGGTGTAAAAACAAAGTCATTAAGCTAATCAATAAAGAAGGTAGGGATTTAAAAAAAAAGTACCATAATAATTTGATTAAGTGTTTATAAAAAATAAATAATAAAAAATTGGGCCAAGATTTTAAAAATAAATATAACTAAATAAGAATCATTGAGTCTATAATGTTTCTATCCAACCATCAATTTATTTATGCACTAACATTAATGCAAAAGAATAAGCCACTAAGGAATCTCTTTTGTTTTTTTTGGCTTTTATCAAAACCTTTAACAAAATTTCTTTGCAACTAGGAATTTATTAATTTCTTTTGCGGTGGCTTTAATTGTAAAGTCCACGCCATAGTGATAAAGTAAGGCATTTTAATAGAAGACTTACTTGATTTCAAAAAAGAGTTCTCCTCTAAATAGAGGGAAAAAAACATTTCTTACGTGGCCCGCATTTTCTAGACACTTCTCTCTTTTTTTTCGTCCGCACAAAACATGGTCCATCAATCTTCATAGGCCCAAAAAAATGTGTTTTTTGTTTTGCAAGAATTGTGAGGTCACTTATCCTTTTTTGGTCCTCACAAAAGAGAGTTCATCTAAATAGTGGGCCCTAAAGAAAATTTTCCTGCACCCCCACATACCACACCAACGAGAGATTAATCAACCATAGCATCATTATCATTGGTTTGTATACAATCACAGGCAAAGTGCATAGCACTAGCATCACAATAATTATACGATAAGTTCCAAGCTAATGCATTAATCAAACAAAGGTGATCCAGTAACATGAGCAATAAAACAAGTAACCTAAGTCATTATTGAATTTTTCCAATAACTTAAACCCTTCCACATTTCACCTCTACTAATATGTCAGAGCTAACAAGCATCACTGATACTTTTCCAGCAAAAAAAACAGCACGTGGACATGTTATTTTCCACACTCACTCCAATGGCTCAGGAACATAGTCGTGACCCAACTCTACTGCTTGACTTCTTGATCTGCGCTTTCTCGGTGCTGCTTGAGATACTGAAACCTGAAATAATAAAGGATTACTAATCACATCATTCATATATAAATTCCTTCACACAATATCATATCAAAGCACCTCAAACAAAGATACTGAAACCTGAAATACATAAAGGATTACTAATCACATCATTCATATATAAACTCTTTCACAAAATATCATATTATAGCACCTAAAACAGTATTAGGAATACAACTTTAGTAGAGAATGTAAAAGTGAATTCTCATTAACATTCTAAATGAATACATTATATATATATATATATATGGACAGAGTTCACAGCTAATAGACTAATAATTCTCATTAACATTCTAAATGTGAATTCTCATTAACATTCTCATTAACTCTAGTATTAGCTGTACAACTCTAGTTAACAACTAATAGACTAATTAAATTAATCAATCCATAAGAAACAGAGATACTGAAACCTGAAATACATAAAGGATTACAAATCACATCATTTATATATAAACTCCTTCACACAATATCATATCAAAGCACATAAAATTGACATATTGAAACCTGAAATACATAAAGGATTACTAACCGCATCATTCATATGTAAATACCTTCAACTAATATCCTATCAAAGCACCTAAAGATTAATTCCTTCAGACAATATCATCAATACCAAATTGCAGTTAGCATAACCTATGTGGGCATTTCCTGAGTGGCCCTCATAGTAGATTCAGGACACCGAGTTCTTTTGTGACCAAGGCGTCCACAGTTGTTCACTTGCGACGCTTTTTAGGGCCGCTTGTGCTTGCTACCTGGTTGGACGTCCCAGTTCCCTTGGTTCTGACCCGAATTGAATCCTTGATCACCCCTTCTAACCCGTCCATATTACCTGTACCTGATTCTGCTAGTCTAAGCCCATACTTTATTTCAAGAACCATAGCATTTTTTACAAGCTTCTTGCAATATAGCTTGAAATCTTCTTCGCCCATGCAAGCTACTCTTCCCAGCCGCTTACATATTTGTGAAAACGCACATATGCGCGTTTGGTACGTTTCCGCCTAGTTGGCATTTATGCTGTCTTCCTCAGCCAATCCAGGAACTAACTTTGTCGTCTTGGACCACCTATTCAAAACAAGGCAACCGTGCAGTGTCACCATATCCATGCTTACACAGACGACCAATATATGACCGCAGTGCAGCTGATCTTTGTTCCGGAATTCTCACACCTAACCTCCCAACTCCTTTCTAGCCGGCGGTATTTCTGAACAGTAAAAACATGTCCTTGCTCTGTTTCGGTGGAACCACAAATCCTCACCCTAACACATCGCCTAAGAGACTCACACCTCACGGGTAAATCTACTCCACCCGGACTTCTCCAGCTCAACAAATTCTGTCTGCAATACACGGGTTCCATACACAGAACGAAACTCAAGTTCATCCTCGTTGTCCCGGAGAAAATCCACACATCGCTGGAAGTTAGTTACAAACTCCAAAACCCCATACATACTCTCCACAAACCTTCCCAGCTTTGCATGTAAGGACTCGCATCGAGATTTAGTCCTAATACCCGCCGAAAATCTTCCTCTTATGTAGGCAGTGACCCAATGACTCCCAATGCATTTCATACTCCTCCACTTCCATGTATGCTAGCATACAATGTCTTAATAAGTGAGTGAAGCGGGGGTCGCATATATTCGATGTTGTATTCCTCAACGAATGCCACGCGCATAGCCTATGGTGGGCTGTCGGAAAAACCGTTTGAATGGCTATTCTCATAGTTGGGTCCCCATCCATGATTACTGACTATGGAGCTTTTCTGTGCATGCATTCAAGAAACTGTTGCAGCATCCATATATAGGATTCTTGTGACTCACAAGAAACAAGGGCAGTCGGGAACACACATGTCTGATTGTGATGATTAACACCTGAGAAGACAACAACGGGCAAGTTGTACTTGTTTCTACCGTACGTCGCGTCAAATGCGAGAACATCCTCAAATATCGAATAGTCATCTCGGCTCCTGCCATCACTCCAGAACAAGTCACGAAGGTGCTCATTTGGATCGACCTTATATCTCCAAAACATTCTTCCATCCCTGTTTGCAATCCCTTCCAAAAACCTAATTGTAGCATTCACATCTCCCTCTTGCAACGCTTTTTGCCTCCTTACCTCGTTGTGCATGTCTTGCTTTGTAAACGAAACCTTGTTAAACCCCCCAAGTTGTGCCGCAAATGATTCGTATATCTTCGGAATGTTGATCCCTATTTCTCGCATGCTTGTTAATTGTGCCACCTCTACCTCGGATATCTTCCTGTGCCGGCTCAAATAGTTCACACACTTCCCAGGTATGAGATCATGATTATGCTCAGCCACAAAGCGGGCCACATACCATTTCCCGCTCCCATCTTTCCTCGTAATCCGCATCTCCGCAAGAATGCTCCATTTTTCTGTCCTCTTTCTCAAGCCATTTCTTCTCTCGATACCCCTACCTATTGCAAACGAAAGTATACCTCACAATATCCCCTGCACTGTTGCGTATCTTCTTGCCATGTCTTGCTGCAAAACCCTTAACTCGACTATCATTATCGTAGAAACCGCTGGCTTCCTCTGGAGTGGTAAATTCCATTTGCAACACATCCTCAACTCTTATCTCCTCAGCGGCGTGAATTGGTTCACTTGCCCTTACAGCTATTGCCTCTGTTTTCGTCGTAAAATCCTTTCCACCATCTCCAGCCAAATCTTACTTCGACTCCTGATCAAGCAAATATACAGTTTCTCAATCACTCCACCTCTTGCTTTCTCAATAACTAAATTGTCCATTAACCCTAAACCAGACTACTAAACACCTGACTCTGGCAAGACATTGTACCCCAACAATTAAAAAAAAAAACCTAAATAAAAATTAAGGGTAAATTCAACCTACCTCCACCGCGACCCCTCTGTCGTATTTCAACCAACTATCCATTCTCGACTCGTCCCATTCACAACAATCCTCCCGGAAAACACTGCTCGATGCCATATCTCCTGCAACAATCGGAAATTCACTTGGTTATGCACAAATAAAATGACCCTCCATAACACGCATCATTTAAATGAAACAAATTTTTACAGAAACTAACCTACGCGGTTCACATCCCACGAGTGTGTCATTTATTGGTTCACCGCGCATACCTCAATCTTCCGGCTATTGATAAACTCCATTTCGATGGGTTATTTCATATTATAAATTGACTAATTGTCAACCTTTCACCACTTAAATGCATGAGAAACAAGCATGTTTGCGTATAATCGTTCCTTAGTGCTGTAAATGTAATTATCTGCTATTTTGGTCAAATTTTACTGTGTTTTAAACTGTTTCCCATTCCGCACGATGCCTTGATATGTGTGTTCAAGTGTTTCAGACTTTAATAGGAAAAGTTCGAAGCTGAAGTGGCTAAAGAGAGCACGAGGAATGAGAAGATCGCAAAGAAAAGCTTGAAGGCCAAATCAAGAGCCTATGCGTACGCACCAAAGGAGCCTATGCGTACGCATTGCCATGCCTTGGGTGTCACATCCTAGCTGGAACCGGACCATATTCGTACGCACCTAAAGGGTCTATGCGTACGCATCATTGGCCAGATTTGTGCATATAAATACAGGAAGCCTTCACAATTTTGAGAGAGCCCTTTTCACCATTCCTTTAGTTTAGTTTAGGGTTCTATTAGTTTTCTTTGTCCATTTTCACTAGCCAAATAATTTACTGCTTTTATTTTCTGTTTTACTACTGTTACTCTGTCAATTTTAATTTTAAATTATTCATTATTACTTCTATTATTCTGCCCATTTTTCATTATGTCTTACTGTTATGCTGCCTGTTTAAATTCCGCAATTATGATTTCCGTATGTAGTGAGTAGTGACCATAGTGACTCGGCTATGGGGTGAAATGTGCAAATGATCTTAGCTGCCGATACTTAAGGGCAACGGATGGGAGGAACGGAGTTAATTTCGATGCCATTAATGCTACGCCCCTGCCAGCAGTGTAGGGACCTTAAATGAGACAGACTCAATTCGGTGCAAAGTGCACTACTGGTGAGTTCTTCCTGGTGACGCAAGATTTACTCGAGTTCTGTTGAGACCTAAGTCCCTTGTTGTTGTGTATGCTTACGACATTCGTATAGGGGTTAACTCCACCACCCTGTGCTGGTTAGTTTCCTTTAGGTGACAGTCCATCCAATCTGGGATCGGTAGTACTCATAGGGACGTACAATATTTCAACCCATACCTGGACACTCTTTAATCCACTGCTGTTTTAATCTGTTTTCTTGCGCTCTGTTCTCAACATCAACTGCAACCAACCCCGATATTTTCTCAACCAAAGACAAACCTCTATTTCTGCTTACTAGGGAGAACGACCCGAGTCTAGTACTCCGTATTTTCAAACTTGGTTGCATCTCTGTGACACTTTCTAAATTTGGGGACCGCGGCCCTGACAAGGCCGCGGCGCACCAGGTAAACTCTACCATCATCATCCTTGGTTGGTATTCTGCTTGCAAAACCTAGCCACTTTGAAGCTAAAGAACAAAACAATGGCCTCCACGGACACTCTGCATACATTGCTTTAGCTGGGCCACTCATTAGTTTATGACCCAACAACTACTGAAAAAAAATAAATTTTTTTAGGGCACAAAAATTCTTTAACAAGCCCAACTAGTACTTCATGGACCACAGGCCCAACGAACAGATCCTACTACGCCCAACTGCATACCGTAGCTTCTCTAAACGATGGACCATCAACCAAGCCGCCTCCAATTTCCAAATACGTCTTTTCGCAGTAAGCTCTGAGGTCCTATGTGACTTTTAACATCTCACAACAAAACAACGTTATAATTTGTTACCTTTCTGACACTGGAATATCTTAGTTCTAGTATAGTACACTGGAATATAGGAAAATTTTCAAATGTTCCAGAACACTTTATTGGAACTAAGATATTCCAGTGACAGTCATCGTTTATTTAATGGGTTTAATATTTGAATGGATCTGATTCGTTGGGGTGTGATAACGACCTCGCCGTCGTTCTCGCGACCGGTTCGGAATTCATTAATTTAAAACAGATTTTCGTTGTAGAGGTATCCAAACCAGCTATGAGAGTAACAACGGGGTTATCAACAAAGAAAGCTGTCACAAAGCTTGCAACCAGTTAAAAATACAGAGTATTGAACTCGGGTCGTTCTCCCTAGGAATTGAAATATCGTGTCTCGCGAATGGTTGTGAAAATATCGGGGTTGCAATGGTTGAGTGTTGGTAACAAAAATAAAATAAGAAATAGATAAAACTGATGATAATAAAGGGTCTTGGTCTTGAGTTGAAGTATAATGTGTCCCTATGATAACCACTAATCCTAATTATGAATGGTTGTCACATAAGGCACAAAGCCCACTTTGTCAAATGGTCGAATGGGTGGAATTAACACCGTTCCGAAAGTCCTAGGCATACATAATAACGTAGAACCAAGGTATTCAGCGAACTAGAATAACCCATCAAGTTCGCGTCGTTAAGGTTCTCCCGTTATTGGCAGGGGCGTAGCGTCAATGGAACAGTTTTAACCCGGGCCTTAACCCATTCTTATCCTTAGGGATTAGTAACTAAGATCATCTACACTTCAACCCATGACCAAGGCACTACTCCATAATTATAAGAAACAAAACATCAAACACTTGGTGGGCATAGTAAAGAAACATGGTAAATAGCAAGAGAAATAGCAAATCAAGATGATCAATGAAGTAAATAAGCAAGAGAATCAACAATTATCAACAATGAACCAAGAAAATAGCAATAGATCATAACAAGAAATAAATTTCAACAAGATCAGAACACAAGAACATAAAAGCTAGAATTGAGAAATAGAGAAATAGATGAAAGAAACAAGTGTAGATTGCATTAATTAAACAAGAGAAGTAATTAACAAGCATTCAAACATTAATTAAAGTAAATAGTTTGGCTAATGAGGGCTGGAAATTGGAATAGAAAATGAAGAACACAATGAACTAGAAGAGAGAAAATGAGAGAGATGGAAAACCCTTACAAATTCCTCCTAAACTATCTAAACTATGAAATAATCCTAATTGGTAGTGTGCGGTAACTAGTCCCCTTTGTGCTTCAGCTACTCTCCCTTTACATAGAGTGAATTTGGACATCAAAGAGGCTTGGCCTAGGCCCCAAGACTTGAAATTCCAATTCTGGCCTTCAATTTGGGTGCTGCAGAAGTGTAAGTTGCGTGTGCAACGCAGGAAGTTGCGTGCGCAACTTATGCCTAGCAGCTAAGTTGCTTTGCAACATAAAAAGTTGTGTGAGCAACTTTCTTAGTTGCTTATGCAACCTGCTAGCAACTCCGCTAGCAACTTCTTCCATTTTTCGGCTTCTCTTCATGAATCATTTGCTTCCAATGCTTTCTTTAGCCTTTTCCAAACATTTCTCAATTCCTAAAAACCTGAAATACACTAGCAAACATATCAAGGTACCAAGAGGGATGAGATTATACTAATTTAGCATGTTTATCAAACTTAGAACAATAATGGCAAAGGTTCACAAACATGGTTATTCACAAGCAATTATGTGGTTTTAGATTGGCAATCCCATCAAATATAACACATATTTTATCATGAAATATGAGTTCATCAATGTGCGACTTGTGTGGTCAGCAGGTAGGTGGACCAAAGTTGGGGACATCACTTGCTGTGGAGGTAGGGAGTACACTACAATAATGATTTCAGAACCACCATGAATTTCAAAAAATAACTCCAAAATTTTAAAATTTTCAATAACTAAAAATCACAAACCATAAATAAAATAATCTATTATATCATAATTTTAAAATTTACAATAACTAAAAGTCTGTAGGGGCTAATTGCGTTAACATGTTTTGGTGTGGATAATAGTGGTCAGGGCGCCTAGGTCGAAGCACTAAATCCACATAGTCCAGTTAACACTTACGTATTAGGTTTTTTAATTGCTGACTAGGGCTTTCAATTACTGTATGACGTGTGATGATGGGGGACTTATTTTGTAAGCAACTATTGAGCAATATATGCATATTTTATGGAACCATTTTGCATCGCAACTGCACTGGCTTATCCAATATGGATAACCACCCCAAGAGCAAGTCTAATGAATCTGCTATATATTTTTTAATTTTAATGGATCACATAATAGGTGTACATATAAATAATTAACAGTAACCACTTTACAACTCCTCTCATTTTTTCTTTGTTTAAACTTGTTTAAGAAATTAAAACAAATTTGAATTGCAAAACAAGACATTTCAATTATCGACGTAGGAATCTATAAGTTAATCAGGTGAATGATTCCTTAGTGAATGATTCTTATTTAATTATATTTACTTTTAAAATTTGGGGCCATTTTTTATTGTTTATTTTAATAAACTCCTAAACAAATTATTATGTTAAAATTATTATTAATTAACAATTTGATCTTGACAAAAGAATAATTGGATAAAAAGAAAGTATAGATCAAATAATTTTTTGTGAATAGCATTTATTTTTTTAAATTTGACCCAAAATTCTTTTGTATAACATACCAATTTTCAGATATGATACAAAATTAACTTTAATTCCATAGTTTTTGTTTCATTTTTTCAACGTAGTAGGTCACCATAGTGATGGTCAAGATAATTTATGTGGGTTGCAATCTTGAAGTGATTAGGAACTTTTTTTGTTATTTATTATTTTACTATTAAATTCTCACTTTATTTTTTCTTTTTTTTTTTTATAGCTTAGCTCAATAACTTTTTTTTTAAATAAATAAATTCTAATTATACAACGTTGGAAAACATAAACTTTATATAATTAAAGTTCAATGTGTAAAAACAAAGTCATTAAGCTAATCAATAAAGAAGGTAGGAATTTAAAAAAAATACCATAATAATTTGATTAAGTGTTTATAAAAAATAAATAATAAAAAATTGGCCCAAGATTTTAAAAATAAATATAACTAAATAAGAAATATTGAGTCTATAATGTTTCTATTCAACCATCAATTTATTTATTCACTAACATTAATGCAAAAGAATAAGCCACAAAGGAATCTCTTTTGTTTTTTTTTTTTTTTTTGCTTTTATCAAAACCTTTAACAAAATTTCTTTGCAACTAGGAATTTATTAATTTCTTTTGGGGTGGCTTTAATTGTAAAGTCCATGATAAAGTAAGGCATTTTAACAGAAGACTTACTTGGTTTCAAAAAAGAGTTCTCCTCTAAATAGAGGAAAAAAAAATATTTCATACGTGGCCCGCATTCCCTAGACACTTCTCTTTATTTTTTCGTCCTCACAAAACATGGTCCGTCAATCTTCATAGGCCCAAAAAAATGTGTTTTCATCTAAATAGTGGGCCCTAAGGAAAATTTTCCTGCACCCCCACATACCACACCAACGAGAGATTAATCAACCATAGCGCCATTATCATTGGTTCGTATACAATCAAAGGCAAAGTGCATAGCACTAGCATCGCAATAATTATACGATAAGTTCCAAGCTAATGCATTAATCAAACAAAGGTGATCCGGTGACATGAGCAATAAAACAAGTAACCTAAGTCATTATTGAATTTTTGCAATAACTTAAACCCTTTCACATTTCACCTCTACTAATATGCCAGAGCTAACAAGCATTACTGATACTTTTCCAGCAAAAAAAAAGTACGTGGACATGTTATTTTCCACACTCACTCCAATGGCTCAGGAACATAGTCGTGACCCAACTCTACTGCTTGACTTCTTGATCTGCGCTTTCTCGGTGCTGCTTGAGATACTGAAACCTGAAATAATAAAGGATTACTAATCACATCATTCATATATAAATTCCTTCACATAATATCATATCAAAGCACCTAAAACAGAGATACTAAAACCTGAAATACATAAAGGATTACTAATCACATCATTTATATATAAACTCCGTCACACAATATCATATCAAAGCACCTAAAACAGTATTAGGAATACAATTTTAGTAGAGAATGTAAAAGTGAATTCTCATTAACATTCTAAATGAATACATTATGTATATATATGGACAGAGTTCACAACTAATATCAAATTGCAGTTAGCATAACCTGTGTGGGCATTTCCTGAGTGGCCCTCATAGTAGATTCAGGGCGCAGGATTCTTCTGTGACCAAGGCATCCACAGTTGCTGCAATTGCGATGCTTTTTAGCGCCGCTTGTGCCTGCTGCCTGGTTGGACCTCCCAGTTTTCTTGGTTCTGACCCGAATGGGATCCTTGATCACCCCTTCTAACTCGTCCATATTCCCTATACCTGATTCTGCTGGTCTAAGCCCATACTTTATTTCAAGAACCATAGCATCTTTTACAAGCTTCTTGCAATATAGCTTGAAATCCTCTTCGCCCATGCAAGCTACTCTTCCCAGCCGCTTACATATTTGTGAAAATGCGCCTATGCGCGTCCGGTACGTTGCCGCCTGGTCGACATTGATGTTGTCTTCCTCAGCCGATCCAGGAACTAACTTTGCCGTCTTGGACCACCTATTCAAAACAAGGCAATCAGACAGTCTCACCATATCCATGCTTACACAGACGCCAATATATGACCGCATGGGATACCGAAGGACTCCATCCTCATGCAAGTGCAGCTGATCTTTGTTCCGGAATTCTCACACCTAACCTCCCAACTCCTTTTTGACCAACGGTATTTCTGAACAGTAAACACATGTCCTTGCTCCGTTTTGGTGGAACCACAAATCCTCACCCTAACATATCACCTAAGAGACTCACGGTATCTCCAAAACACCTCACGGGTAAATCTACTCCACCCGGACTTCTCCAGTCAACAAATTCTGTCTGCAATACAGGGGTTCCATACGCGGAACGAAACTTAAGTTCATCCTCGTGTCCCGGAGAAAATCCACACATCGCTGGAAGTTAGTTACAAACTCCAAAACCCTATACCTACTCTCCACAAACCTTCCCAGCTTTGCATGTAAGGACTCGCATTGAGATTTAGTCCTAATACCCGCGGAAAATCTTCCTCTTATGTAGGCAGTGGCCTAATGACTCCCATTGCATTTCATACTCCTCCACTTCCATGTCTGCTAGCATACAATGTCTTAATAAGTGAGTGAAGCGGGGGTCGCATATATTCGATGTTGTATTCCTCAACAAATGCCACGCGCATAGCCTATGGTGGGCTGTCGGAAAAACCGTTTGAATGGCTATTCTCATAGCTGGGTCCCCATCCGTGATTACTGACTGTGGAGCTTTTCTGTGCATGCATTCAAGAAACTGTTGCAGCACCCATATATAGGATTCTTGTGACTCACAAGAAACAAGGGTTGTCGCAAACACACATGTCTGATTGTGATGATTAACACCTGAGAAGACAACAACGGGCAGGTTGTACTTGTTTCTACTATACATCGCGTCAAATGAGAGAACATCCCCAAATATCGAATAGTCATCTCGGCTCCTGCCATCGCTCCAGAACAAGTCACGGAGGTGCTCATTTGGACCGACCTATATCTCCAAAACATTCTTCCATCCATGCGTGCAACCCCTTCCGAAAACCTAATTGTAGCATTCACATCTCCCTCTTGCAACGCTCTTTGCCTCCTTACCTCGTTGTACATGTCTCGCTTCGTAAATGGAACCTTGTTAAAACCCCAAGTTGTGCCGCAAACGATTTGTATATCTTCAGAATGCTGATCCCTATTTCTCGCATGCTTGTTAATTGTGCCACCTTTACCTCGGATATCTTCCTGTGCCAGCTCAAATGGTTCACAAACTTCCCAGGTAGGAGATCATGATTATGCTCAGCCACAAAGCGGGCCACATACCATTTCCCGCTCCCATCTTTCCTCTTAATCCGCATCTTCGCAAGACATCCACATCGCGTTACAACCTTATGCTCCCTTTTTTGGTCCTCTTTCTGAAGCCATTTCTTCTGTCGATACCCCTGCCTGTTGCAAACGAAAGTGTACTTCACAATATCCCCTGCACTGTTGTGTATTTTCTTGCCCTGTCTTGCTGCAAAACCCTTCACTCGACTATAGTTATCGTAGAAACCGCTGGCTTCCTCTGGAGTGGTAAATTTTATTTGGAACACATCCTCGGCTCTTATCTCCTCAACGGCGTGAATTGGTTCACTTGCCCTTACAGCCATTGCCTCTGTTTTCATCGTAAAATCCTCTCCACCATCTCCAGCCAAATCATACATCAACTCCTGATCAAGCAAATATACAGTTTCTCAATCACTCCACCTCTTGCTTTCTCAATAACTAAATTGTCCATTAACCCTAAACCAGACTACTAAACACCCGACTCTGGCAAGACATTGTACCCCAACAATTAAAAAAAAAAAACCCTAAATAAAAATTAAGGGTAAATTCAGCTTACCTCCACCGCGACCCCTCTGTCGTATTCCAACCAACTATCCCTTCTCGACCTGTCCCATTCGCAACAATCCTCCCGGAAAACACTGCTCGATGTCATATCTCCTGCAACAATCAGAAATTCACTTGGTTATGCACAAATAAAAGGACCCTCCATAACACACATCATTTAAACGAAACAAATTTTTACAAAAACTAACCTACGCGGTTCACATCCCACAAGTGTGTCATTTATTGGTTCACCGCGCCTACCTCAATCTTCCGGCTACACTCTACCGTCATCGTCCTTGGTTGGTATTCTGCTTGCAAAACCTAGCCACTTCAAAGCTAAAGAACAAAACAATGGCCTCCACGTACACTCTGCATACATTGCTTTAGCTGGGCCACTCATTAGTTTATTACCCAACAACTATTGAAAACAAATAAATTTTTTTAGGGCACAAAAATTCTTTAACAAGCCCAACTAGTGCTTCATGGATCACAGGCCCAACGAACAGATCCTACTGCGCCCAGCTGCATACCGTAGCTTCTCTAAACGATGGAACATCAACCAAGCCACCTCCAATTTCCGAATACGTCTTTTTGTATTAAACTCTGAGGTCCTATCTGACTTTTAACATCTCACAACACAACAAAGTTATAACCTGTTACCTTTCTGACACTGGAATATCTTAGTTCCAGTATAGTACACTGGGACATGTAAAAACCTTCCAATACTAGGTACATATCTAATTTGATAGCTAGATACCAAAGATTTCATTTATAATACAGATTTTATCTTTTATATTATACGAAAATTAAAGTTAAATATAAATGTAAATTATCACTATTTTTTCACGTTCAATTTTTAATTGTTATTCGAGTGGTGGTTCAGGTACCCAACATAAAACTTGCTTGACTGCTTCCAAGGTGGCTGAAATAATTGTATTTTTCCCCTGTTTATATTATTGTGTATTGTATTGTAATTGTGCAAATCTATAATTACATTTGGTGTTCTAACACTACCATGACCTAAAACATTTCTCAATTTTGCCTTTTGAATAATATAATTGGTAATTACAGAAAAATGAACAAAAGTTGTTTGAATAAAATAATATGATTCCGCATTTCAGAATCAGAAATACTCCTTGTGAAAGTCGAAACGTGTAGTTGTCTTGTGGCTCATCTCAAGTGATAGCTTCTTTAACTCCTTTGCTAACACTGGCATCCCGCAGTAAAACACCCCTGCAAGTATTGTTTTTCATTAGCTTCTTAAAATTTTCTAATATGGTTAAAGCAACTTCTTCACTTTAAAACATGTTTTTACGAGGTTTTGAGGAGCATGTCAAAATCCAATCACTTGTTAGTTGTTTCCTAACATCCCTGTATTTTTCTATGCAATAAGGCTTTCATGCTTGTTATTGATAAGCATTGACTGTTTATAAATCTAATTGTTATTTTCTACTGAAAATTATGAAGAGAGAGAGAGTTACTGATAACATTTTTAATCTAGGAAAAGTTAAATACATAACTGATTAGTAAGATTCAAAAGACTGGGAAATGGATGATTATCTATTCTCTGAATTAACCATTAAACGGAGAACTTTTTTTTTACACTATAATTTTATATTTTCACATTTCATCCTTTTATTTATATTGATTATCACTTGTGGAATTTAGAACATCCGATTCTAACTTTTTTTTTTCCCTTATAATATTTTCAAGTTTTTCTGTGTACAATAAGGTGCTATAAATTGATTGACATTATATCAATTTCTTAGTCCATCAATAGCTAAGTTACTTCTCTGTCACTTTCAATTAGCTTCTACCCTCCCTTTGTTTTCTTGATTTTTCATTCATTTAAATCAAAGTTAATGTTTAAATTCTTATTTATTTCTTCTTCTCCGGCCAAGTGTTACTAACTATTGAAATTCTTTAAAGAAACAGTTATACACTTTGTAGTAAGTGGTTTACCTACTGTAGACTGCCGATGTTTAGAGGCTATCTTTGTGAACACTTCTCTCCAGTTAGGCCTGGCAAAGTGTGTCCTCACCTGCAGCCCAATAAACAATAAATTAAGAAACACTTTTGCAGATTAAAAAAAATCAGAAATTAAAAACCTCTAGGCGTTGAAGATCTTACTCTTGTGCCTGATAGGATGTCAACCCCATGTTTGGCATGGTTTAGTGCTTGAATCATGGTAATTAAAGTTGATCTTGCATCCCCCTCTTCATATACACTTGTAAGATAGTTGTGTAGTTCAATTTGACCCTGTTCCATTGATAGAAGCAGTGAGAAGGGGGAAAAAAAAAAGGAGGAAGAGGATAGTTTCTTCATCATAATAGGCTTTCATTTTTTTTATTTGTGTTAAACAATTTAACATCATACTTTGTGGTCCATTTCTGCAACTTGATCCAGCACTCCTTCAAACCATTCAAAAGATCCCGGTTCTCTGGTAACCCAGTAGAAATAAGCATTTGTAGTCCTTTGTGTTCTCTTGTTTCTACTTGGTGTCAAATTTGAAGATGTAAAACTATTTGAGCTGTCTCCTGATCTTGTTGTTTCCGTCATTGATTCCTACACATGAGATCATACAATTGATATCTGAAAAGGCAAAGAAAGAATCACCTTCATAAAAAGTTTTTGAAGATTATGTATAGTACCATTTCATCAATTGCTCTGGTTTCATTGATTAGATTCCTGAGAATGCTAATGAAAGGAGTTGCTCCAATTCCTAATCCTATGAGGAGCAATACATCATAACTCTGGTAGTCTTGTGCTGGTGCTCCATAAGGGCCATCTAAGAACAGTTTTGGCTGTCTGCATAAAAGAAGTTTCCATGAATTAATTTATCAACTAAAGCCCAAAAATGGCCTCTAAGATTAATGTATTATTCACTCAGATTTCAATTGCACTATTAACGTCTTTGAAATTTATCTCTATGCACTATAATGGTCCTTTGACCTATTCCTGCCAATAATTCAACAATCAGAGTAATGAGTTGGCACCACCAACGCCACATTTGTAGTGGTGAATTTGGTCGAATAACTATTATGGTGCACGGTGATTTCGGGACTTTAATAGTACAATTAAAATATCAGGGATCATTTTGGTTTACGGCCTTTAGTCTAGTTTATCATTGGAGGAAAACATAACCGCCCTTTGGTCACAACGTTTACCTTCTTTGTTCCATCTGCACTAGCTCACCTAGTGTTGCTCGATCACTAGCCAAAGGTAATGTTTCATCATCTTCCGTGAAAACTCGCTTGAGTTCTTTTGTCCAGTCTCCTACTGTGCGAATGTGAACGCTTAGATACTCATCTCCTGGTGCTGACGTGATGGAAAACGGATGCCTAAAATATACGTCGAAATACAAAGTATACAATAAAAATGAGTTAAGTGGTGACTGAATTTTTGCGATCTAAGTCGGCCACACATCAGATGCGCATAAAACATTTTTCATTGATAATTGGCCTGATAGCTAAAACCATGCTTACCACTCAAATGGAGAGATATTTGGGCACTGTAAAAACACATACTGTCCACTCTTGTACTTGAATCCAGTTGGCTTGTACATGATTATGCTGAAGACATTTCCTGGTAGCACCGAAACCTGCTAGGTCAAAGGAAATTTATATGGAAAAAATGTAATTCTCATGTTACATCATCATGCTGTCTCCCAGTGTTTGTATGAGGAGATGAAAACATAATGGAAAGGAAGGAAAAGAAGAGAAATCCCTCTATCTGATATTTGACATGTTTAAGCAAGAAAAAGGAGAGGAAGTAGTAGAGACATAAGGGAAGCAATGAATTTTTACCAGAAATATAAATGTGCGAGAAAAAAGACGAAATTTTCTCTTGGTTAAAAATAGAAGTTACACCATGCTAGAAGATGGAAGAAATCTATCTAAGGAGGTGAAAACTTTGCTTGTGTAGTCAGAAAGCAAGTCAAAGTTTGATGGTAGAATTGATATATGTAAGCAAATGTATAACTTGAAGAAAAGACAAGAAAGTAGAAAAGAGTCAAAAGTTGCCAAATTGTGTGTTTCAACTGAATGTATAGTATTAGGATAAACACAAAAGGATATTTTTCTTTCATTTTGAACCACCATACAAGTATTATAAATAGGAGGGTTAGTATTAGGTTATGGTATGGTAAGTTTTGTATAAATTGCTAAGTAAAAATTAGAAAGAAAATTAATACATGTCTTTGTATGAGTGTAATTTCCATAATATTAAGTTACACTATATTCATAATACAAGGATTTGCAAAACCATACTCAAGACTAAACAGAGGGTTGCATTGGTTACCTTCACAATTTTTACTGAGTAATGTGCTGATCTACGTGTTCTTAGACTGCGCTCTGCTATGTACAGTAACAGTGGAACAGCTATATACATCCACGTCTGAGAATTAAGAAGAAGAAAAAAAATCACTGTTTTCAACCTTTTCACATATGTATCTGCTTAAG
>JASCZI010121245.1:0-13393 GCA_036250425.1 Stylosanthes scabra | reverse complement strand
ATCCATGGAGAATCAAGAGAATGTAGACAATGGCAAGAAGGTGGTGTGAGTACCAGAATGCATTGAAGCCTGTCAATCTGCTAAAGGGTGGAGGAAGCCTGAGTTGGCTTCTCCGGAAGTGGTGCGTTGCCAGTGTGAACGAGATGAACATGAAAATAACCATTAAGATTCCGGTAGCGCCTTCAATGCTGGTAAGAAGTGATGTGTATGTGGGTTTTTTGTTGTGGAAATCCGAAGCTATGAGTGAAAACTTTTCTGGAGATGAATTTATGAGCAGAGGGAAATCACACGTCAGATGAGTGAGTGCATGAACAGCAACTCCAATAGCTATGGCAACTGCAATAGTCTGAAAGAAATGACAGGGTTAATATATATCAAATTGTCAAGTTGTGTAAGCACTAAACTATACAGTAACAAATTGTATTAAGCCAACTTAATTCTACTATAATGTATATATAGTATTAAAGCCTATCCTTAATCCTATGATTGATTTAGAGCCACACCACTTATATCTAATCAAGTTTTGGGTTTGACCCAGAACAATTCAACTCTCATAGTTTTCCTTATCGTATTCACTTTTGTTGTCTCAAATGATCGAATGCAAACTACTCTTTTTAACTCTGTTCTATCTTCTGTTCTCTTAACAATAGCATTGAACTTTCATCTCATTCTTTTGCTAATTTCTTATCATCCTATTCAATTCAAATCTAGGTAATTAGCATCTTGATCTAGACAAAACATGCTGAATAGTACTTTAAAAAAAAAAAAACTACCAAAGTTGTCTCCAATTTTTTAAAATGCTGCAAAAGTACCACTACTTTTTATAGCAAAATACTTATGCATTTAATCTAAAATTTTGTAGAAATATTTGGATAACTATTTAGAAAGTACATAGAAGAAGCGGGACTAAATTCGATCTCTAGAATTTTTTTCATTTTTTAAAAATATTTTTTGCAAAATCAGCCAAAAAGTATCACAAAATGATATCTACTTAGGTGCAAAATAAAAAAATTTTAAGATTAAAAATGTCTCACTTTTCAAATCTCTAGCACACTTGTTGAGAATATATATTTCTGTGCTAATATTTATATTTTTCCGTATTGTAAATGGAGTGTTCGGAGGTGTACATTAATACACATAGATTAATTCTATATTATTTAACGTTATAAAAAAATGAAAGATATTTTTTTGTCAACTTCTTTGAAAACTGCAGGACACGGTTTTGATAGTTTACTGGATTAAGAATCTAACGTTATATATGAGCTAGGATCAAATACCTTATCTTACCTTATGGAAATTAATATTATCATCAAAAGGGACAAACTTTCTTGCTCTTGTGGAACGAAGCCATGTCAAAGTGTTCCTGCAAACAGGTAAAAGGATGAGAGCCATATTGAACTTGAGAGTCTCTGCAGCGCCTTTAGCCACAGGTATGCAGTAGCCCATGACTTTGAAAGTTGTTCTGTTTTTGTATTGGTAAAATTTCCAAGCAAAAAGGCATGCCATGATAACCAACCAAAGCAACAAAACCCAGCCCCTCCTCCAATATTCTAATGCAAAGAACTGAACTGTCAAGAACAATCTTTGGAACTTGTTTCTTGGCCTTGACCCTCTGAAATTCTGACTCCAGTTTACACTACTGCTGCTTAGTTGTCTGCTGTAGTTCATGTAGTTATCCTTTTGCAGTAATAACATTTCTAACTGCCACAACTGAACAAGGGGAAAATACTAACATGGTCAAGAGAGATAGTGAAAATTTTTACACAGATAAACGATACTATCTAGTAAATATTCAATTGGTCTTCCATGAGCCAATCAAGATACACCTAGTTAATTTTTAGAATTTAATTTTGATATATAATTACTGTTCAATTAAATAATGTCATGTTAATAAGACAGGTATCATTTATATAGACCATGCGAATAGTCATCAAAAGAAAACAATATGATTGTACAATTTCACAATCAATATATTAAAATTAAACTCTAATTTCTAAATTATTTTGTAAGCTATTAACTATTAAAACCTAGGACGAAGGAAACAGGTCACACAAATTTATTAAAAACATTGTCAAGGATAAAAATATATAACATTTGTCTCAAAGTTTGTGATTTTTCTAAAAAAAATATCTTTAATATTTAATTTTATTTTTAATATTTTTTATTTGTATCAAAATTATCCAAACGTTGGGAATAAATTTACTAAAATTAAAAATTGGGGTCTTTTTTAAGAAAATTGTAAACATTGGGGAAAAAAAATACTTACTTATATGGTATTATTTGAACATCTAATCTTATACTAATTCTTTAATGGTTCATATAAATAATCTTCCATGATTTTTTCAGCTCTTACCTCGATATAACCCAGGTTTTCTGGGTCCAACTCTTCCATGATCAATGCAGCGTATCTTTCAGCTTGTTCTTTTAGCTTCGATAGTTTATTTGCAGAAGCACTGAGTGTTATGAGCTGTTGGTTGGATAAAAGTAAAACAGAGAATACTGATCAAATGATAGCATAATTTTACCCAAAAAGTATTAACACAAGTTATCTATTGTCTAAGCATATTATTATAATTTTTGTTTTCACTTTAATTTCCTTTTTTTGGATGGATGTGTTTAAGACTAACAACTTCATTTCAAATAAATAGTAGGTTTGATAAGATTAGATTAATATAGGTTAAGTTTATAGGTATGCTATATGTTTATTATTACAAAAATTATGAATCAAAACAAGTACAAAATATAATCAAGTATAACAATTTTAGACACATACCTAAGTTTGAATCTAGATCGAAAAAGTTTAACAAGATAAGACTATTAACCATGGGTACATAAGTAAATTTAAGAAAACATGAATAATCCATCCATGGTTTTTATTTTTTGGTATAATTCTTCCAAGTTTTGAAGTAATTAATAAGAGATGTTCAAACTCACATCACATAAAAAAGACACCCCCCTGCAAAAAAAAAAAAAAAAAGGACACCACACACACAGAAGGTAATGATAAAAATATCATAAAAAATAATATAGGAATGAGTTTTTATTTAATAATAAAATAATATTTTATTTATTATAAAATAAATAACTTAATTAGATTTAAGGATAAAATAAATCTACACCTAAAATAATTATTTCAGCATAGTTTTACATATTGTTCTTATTCTCATCAATAGACAGATTTAGGGAAGACAATAAACACTTGACCAATAATCACTCAACATAAATTTTGTTATGTGTAACTTTTAGATTTTTGGATGTACGACTTTATTTTTATAATTATTAATTGATTTATATTGTTACTCGAGCTATATATAGACAGTTCACCATAAGAGTTATAATAATTTATTAAAATTATAAAAACCCCTTCTCATTATTTTAATTTTCCAATGTTTGAAGAACATTGATAGAAATATGGAATGTTTCTATACATGCATGCATGCATACATATATATACTACTAGACTTGCACTCATTAATTCATGTGTTCTTGTAAATAAAGGTGGGCATATTTATGAATATGTGTAATATCTTAAATTGATTTCTAATTTTTTTGGATAAATAATTCTTAATAAGATAATGGCAATTTGATTTTCGATTTTTAAAATATTAGACAAATTAATCTCTATTAAGTTAAAGGAAAATTTAGTCTCCCTTGTTTTTAAATTTTTTAGATAATTTAATTCTTGAACTATATTATTCTTTAGAAAAATTTAAAACTTATTTTTCACTTAAAATATTGATACCAATTTTCCATTTTCTTTTTATTAGGATTAATTTGTATATTATTTTAAAAGACCAGACATTAGTTTTTTTTTTAAATAATTAGAAGCGAAATAAAATTTATTAATGATAAATTAAAAATATTACTCTATGTTTATTTTAATTTATTCACCACCTCAAATTTTATTACCTCTTGCACTTCCTCCCTTGTAATTCTTCCATCTTCATTACTGTCCGCCCTGAAATAAATAGATAGTAAGTTTAACATTTATTAAGGAACATACTCTTGCTATTTGATATTGAATACTGTATCTTTTTTCTTTATAGTTATGCACAAATATTAATATAATTATTAACTTTTATTAAAAATATAATTAATTAAAAATAAAGATAAAATATCCTTAATATTATTTTTATTACTTTTTAGTCAATTTACCGTTTCTATTTAATAAAAATAATATTTAATTTGTAATAAAAATAAAAATAGATATTTAATCAGAATTCCATCAATCTTCAGTTTCCCTGAAACCAGGTGTTTGAAATTATGGTGAAAGATCGAGTTAGAGTAGCTCTATTTATTGACGGTGTAGTCAAAGTTAGACAAAACAACATCATGAATGACGTAGCTTAATTAAAAGTTTTGTTTTCAATGAAAAATTTAGAAACAAGTCTTAAATGAAAAATTTAGAAAGAAGATGACACCAAAAAAAAAAATAAAAATTTAGAAACAAGTCTTAAATGAAAAATTAATACCCTACTTTTATTTTCTAAGATATGAATTTTAAAGGAAAATTTAAGTGGTTATAACGTATTACCAGTGGGAATAAGTAAAATAAGTAATCTGACTTTACAATAATAACTAAACAAAATTCTATATGTATATATTTATTATGTAAAATTGGAAGTGCAACATATACTATAAGATTATTATTATCATTATTATTACATTTAATAATAAAAAATAAATGTATAAATACGTTAATGATCTATTAATTAATATATTAGTATATGTAACGTGCTAATATAAACATGATGGCTTCGGAATGTAGGTGTATAAGAGAGATCATAAACGGTTGGTTGAAGAATAAAAAAAGCAAATTGATGAGTTTTTTGTTTATTAAATAAAATCGTGCTCAGATGAATTTATAATGCTGGGCTTGAACTACCACAAAGCTGACTTATTAGAATTTAATTGATTTAATTTGTTATGTATTTGGATCAACTGAACTACCACATAGCTGACTTATTAGAATTTAAGTGATTTGTTATGTATTTGGATAAACCCCTCTTATTCAATGATAGAAGAAGCCGTTTCAAAATCGCTTTCGTAAACTTCTTTATATGAATTTACATGAAATTATATGTATTATTGAAGTAAATTAGCTTAAAAGAAAAATAACAAAACTCATCATCTAAATGCTTGACTCTTTGTCCTCCTTCATTTAAATATGAAGTGTAAGACAAACAACGGGAAATTATTATTATTCAGAATATGCACAACTCAAACGCAAACGCCCCTAGTACAATAATGAATCCCACTACAAATTAAATAGCGGAACATGCACATATCTTAAAAAGAGAAACATTATAGGAAAATCCTAGTCTATTATTTTTGTTGGAGTTGGAGTTGGACTATGACATTTTAATCATCCATTCTTAGCTAATATAAAAAAATTAAAATACTTAATGTATTATTTTTTGAAATACAATAAAATACATATTAAAAATAAATTAAATAATACATATATTATATATATATTGTTATTTTTAAATACACGTTATATATTTTTTTTTCATTTTAATAAGCTATACGAACTTTATTGAATGGTTATCAAAACGAGAAAATAAAAAATTAGTCTATATATAACCCAAAATTACTTTATTTAATATTTATTAATTTTTGTTAAAATAATTGTATACTTCTTAATATAATAAGTATATAATTATAGCTGTTATCATATAAAATTATAAATATTATGTTAAATAAATTAAACTTTAGTTATTATCTGCTGGCATTATGTACATAAACAGATGTGTTGCATGATCATGAACAAGGATTATAAGATGCTGCAATTAGAAGAGTTTGATACTTACATGTCAAAGAAAAGCTGAAGGCGATTATCAAAGCTTTGGTCCGAAACTTGTAACCAGAATTGATGCAACTCTTCCTTCGTTATTTTGCTGACTCTATTTTCTTTCCTTCTAGCTAACGTATCAAATATACCCACCGCAAATTCTTTTGAATCCTCCATCCCTTTCATTAGAATTAATAGAATAAAATTATGATTATCGCACAATTGGTATAACAATAATTTGAGTAAAATTGTGTTCTGAAGTTAGCTTTAAAGTTTAATATGTTATAAATATAAATTATTCAAGTTATTTAGTGTTTTAAGTAACCCTTTCTTTTCTTACTAATAAAGTTAATTTAATTATTCCATTTATATAATATATTGTGGTTTGAATTGGAGATTGATTTATTTGATTTTGAAAAATAAATTAACTATTAAAAATAAAAATAACTTAAGTAATTTAATAAAATAAATAAAAGAATCATTCACATAATGAAAATGTTATTTAAGTAAAAATGATACTTGAATAAAATAAAGAAAAAAACTAGGAAGCCAATACATTATGATCAATAGGGAACCAACACATGATTACGGATAATGACTCATATAAATTTTGGATGATAACTTAATCTTGGATATATGGGTTACGGATGATAACTTATATAAATTTTGGATGATAACTTAATTATTGGCTCCTTAATGGCTCATTAATGTTGGTTTGGTAGCACTATTCTAAAATAAATTACGTAATAAATTAAATATAATATATCTAAAAATAGAAGTCTGTTAACTAAATAATAATATTCCATTAGAAAAAAATTAAAGGTCAATAATTTTTATTTATATTAGTTAGTAATATTGGCTAGTACATGTATTTTGTCAGTATATTTAGTTTTTTATATCAATTTATAAAAAATATGTTGGTTATTAATTAAATGCTAACAAAAAAATAATAAATTTTGCTAATTATATTGGATTTATTTAAATTTGATCAATTATTGACTATGAGTTAACAATGTATATGTAAAATTTAAACTTCACTCGCACTAATATATAATATAAAAAATAAAAAATAATAATAAAGCCAAACTGTTTGATTGAGTTGTGAATTGATGTTCTAACAAAACCTATTTTTTAAAAATAGAGGATTATTAACCACTTTCAAATATTCAAAGATTTAATAATTCAGAAATTTTTAGTTCAGATATTGTTCTAACTTCTAACTTTAAAAAGAACGCGTAAAAAAGATTACGTATAAAAGAAAAGTTTTCCTTTATTACAAACGCATCAACTAGTAAGAAACAAAATAAATAAATAAATAACTTAATATGGTAATTAAGTTGGGTATTATAAGATTTAAATAGTTAAATCATGAAAACTACATGATCAAAGTATACTATGATGAAGCAAGAAAATTTTGATGCTACCAGAACGCCTTCTACACTCATTTTGTTCACAACAATTTCCTTAACAAAACCACTTGATTGATCTTCTTAGTTATGAGTAAGTAGAATTTAAGCTGTGATTAATTAATTAAAAAGATTAAGGCACGTACCAATGCATTCACCGAAGTCTTCTCGAGCGAGCAATCCATCCTTTGCGAGCAACCTGAATCTCTCTTCCACCTTCTTCCACAGCTCCTCGCTGCTGCTACAATCACACCCTGTCTTGCTGATGAATCTCAAACCCTTCAACGCTCTCTGTGCGCTCGATCTCGTCCGTTCAATCTGTAACCGCATCCTCCTCGCGTTCCGTGCTGCCACCACTGGATCTTCAACCGTCACGGTTCCGCCGCCGCTCTCCGACGACACCGAGTTCCGCGACGACGTCGACGATCTTAACCACGGGAACTTCCTCCGAATCCGCGACGCAATAGACAGACTCCTCGACACTCCGGCGCCACTTGCGAAGCCTTCGTCTCCGGCGCAAGAAACCGACGACGGCGAAGCGACGGGAGCAGAGCCGGCGGCAGAAACAGACGACGGAGATGCGTCCGGAGCGGAATTTGCTGGCGCGACGTTGCAGAGCACGACGGCGTCGTCGTCGATCTCCAACGTGATTTCAACGAGCTCCTGGTGGTGGTTGCTTCGGAGATTGTTGAGAAACACCGGCAGCATCGCACCGTAGGCATGTCCGCCGCCGCCGGAAGCCGGCGACGAGCTTACTAAGTTTTCCGGTAACTGGATTTCTTCTGCGTTGCTCCAGCTCCGAAACGACGACGTTTTCATCTAAACAATGCAGTGTCTCTGTTTTCAAATTTTTTTTTGTTCTCTCTTCCAACTATCTCGTGCAATTTCTTCTTTGTTGTTATTTTTCTCTAACTAACTAACAATATGATTGTGCAAAGCAAGGAGAGAGAGAGAGGTATACAGAGTGAGAGTAGCTTAGAGAGAGAGAAAGAATGGTTCACACGTTTGGGCGCGAAGCTCTGTCTAAAAAGAAACGTAAACACAAAAGGGTTGGAAATTGGAAATTGGAAAACAAGACAAACACCTCTCAACGAATTTGTGCTCACGATTTCAACGCCAATGTGCCCCTTATTGCTACCACCTACGACAGAGTAGTAGTTGGGATCTTCAATATTTTTTCTCCCTGTACTATAAAATTTATTTTTTTAAGAAAACAAATAGAAAATAGAATAAACTCAACCTATAACTTGGAATATATAAATATTGCATGATACATACGGTTGTAGGTCGAATTATAAATTGGAGTATCTCAGAGGTATTTTGTAATGTTCTGAATTCTGATGACTATATATCTTAGCTTAAAATCTTAATAATCATAACCATAAAATGCTGAATGCGTCTTTATCACAATTAGTTTCTTTTCTTTAAAGCCTTGGAATATATAAACTCCCAAGTTTGCTGCTTCCCCCCTCTCTTCCCCTTCTTCCCTTAATTATTCTATTTTATTGATTAAAGAAAGAAGAGAAGTACCTTAACTTGTATTGAAATGTAGTACCAATGCATGACATGTAGTACCAAAGTTAATTACAAGTGGAGGAGAATTAATGCATTCATGCAATGTTCAATAAAAGCAATAGAAAAATTGGGGTTGTTAAAATTTGGTTGCGATATTGGAGGTGACAACCCGAATGATTACTAACACGAATGATTGATAAAAGGAAAGGTCAAGGTGTAAGGTAAGTGAATGCGACCTAGCAATTAGCATATTAATAAAAAATGAATACTTAAACATATTTTCCCTTTTTACATAGTACAGAAAAGCATTAAATTATTTTTCAATATTTTGTTAATTTGATAATTACCAATAAAATATTACATATTTAAAATTGCATTATATATTATGTTAAAGTGAAGAATAGTAATTCAGCCAGCAGTGATATATATATATTATATAGCGATCTTTATGTAATTTTGATATAATTGAGAATTATTAGATAATTCGACAATTATATTTCGTATAAAGATGATGTGAGTTTTTACTATCTTATACTTATATAATATTATACTAATGAAAATATTGACAAGGACTTAAATTGAAGATAATTAAAATAATTTAAAATAATCAGTTAAGGTCTTCTTTGGTGAAGAATAAGCATTTAACTTAATATTTAGCATCAAATAAAGGAAAATGAAATTTACATCAGATAAATTATTAAAGTAATTGTTGAGTGGAAGTGGCAAAAGTAATGTTTGGAGTGACGACTATCTATTTCTAATGTTTTAAGTACCGTCAATTATTTACTCTATTCTCGTTTTCCCCTCATTTTTTTTTCCCATAATATTTGTTACTCTCTTTTTTTTTATTGAAAAATTATTTTTCTATTTGTTATCAATTATACTCTTCATATGTAATCGCGTTATTAAAAATTATTTTATTATAACTCTATTTGTTAATTAACAATTAAAGATTATTTTATTATAAATATATTTCACCCAAAAAATATAATAAATATATAACTACAAATTTTATATACATAAAATTATATATATTAAATTAAATAAAATAAATTTGATATTACTGTTTCTAGATAATAATGTAAAACTTTATACAAACAATAATAATGACAATACCCCCAGAAGCCGCCCACCAACTCCATTGGAATAATCTCCTTAATTGATGTGTTCCTGCAACTTTAATTAATTATTTCCAAAATTTATTTTAATTAGGCCCTGTATTTTTATTGCGACTGAGATTCTATACGAGTAGATAATCTAAAAACTAACTGCATAGTGCATATGTATGCTTGGCTTGTACCAATTGAATTCTTGTGAGACGACTAGTATTGACGAGAAAACCTTTACATTCTCCATGGTGGGGTAGATTTTTATCGGCAACCTATTACGCTTGAGTTGGAACTTAAAATTGTTAAATTGTCTTTCTCCTTTTTAGTTTTCTCCTAAATTCCAACAACACTTTGACTATTGAATTTTTTAGTATTACATATAATGACCAATTTGATTTGTATAACATTCATTAAATAAAAAATTGATTGAGTAATTATTCATTTTGACCTAGATCGTCAAGAAGCAAAAGGTAAGAATTTGGATAAAAAGTTCGAACTTCTAAGACTCAAGTTATAATAATATTATTGTTCTGATACTATATTACTATTTTTTTAAAATAAAGGAAAAAACCATAATAAACAAACCATCCTGTTCTGCATTTTGGTGAAGTTTCCTATTTGGTGAAGTTTGGATTGAATTCATGACAAGAGCTCATGCTTTCGGCACAAAACAACAATAAACAAACCATCCTGGTCTACATTTTGCTTGCGGCGGCAGCTGTATATTTCTTCTTAGCCTTCTCATGTTAATTCTTGTTAACTAGTGTTTTTCTTAGTTTTATGGTGAAATTATTGCTTCAGATATACGTACACACACAAATGTTAGAACAAAAAAAAAAAAAAAAACACACACACACATAAATGTTACATGTGAAAAAAATAAATCAATTCGTTATCGTGTATATATATAAATTATTCTATATGCATATAATTATAATTAATGTGGATTTTATATTATATATATTTTATGGGTGCAAAATGTATATAACATAGGTGTAATATTTATAAATTATGTGTGCAAAATATAATAAATATGGGTGTAAAATGTAAAAAAAAAATGTGTAAATTATTTAATTTATGGGTGTAAAATATCTGCTGATTACATGCTGACAAAAATAATAAATTCTGCTAGTCATATAGCATTACTCTATTTTATATGGTGCGCTCTATGCTGCCTACACTCGTTTCGTGGCTACAATGCATATGGCTATTACACCAGTTAGAGGATAATACATGGCAGACTGACCTTTGGACCGTGTGAGTTACAACAAAGTGGAATAGGGGTAATTTTCTTAATTGGGTGCGGTAAATTTTGCTTATCTGATTCATTAGACAATTAGGGAGATTGTTAGATTGAAACTCTTAACAACCCAATGGGTGCATTCGTTCGTCTAAAATTTGGGGAAGAAGCGGTTCATGGAGGGGAGTCGGCATTAAGCGACTCATGACAGAGCCCCATTACAGTGACTGTGGTGTGGTTGCGGCAACTTTTGCGACGTTAAGTTCAAACTTTGGAGGAGGAGACTCGGTTCGCGAGGTGTATATTATTGTGAGGCAAATTAAATCGTCGTGTGATGGAGAGCAAATCTGAAGGCAGTTTAGTGCGCGAAGGAGCACTTGCGAGTGGGTTTAGCTCAAGATCTGGTGTTGACAGCGAGGAGGGCGACCAGAGCCCGTCGTGGGAGCCTGACGGTTTTGAGGACCAAGTTTTGATCATGATGTAGAGGATAACGAAGAGAATCCGAGTGGTAACAGAGAAGGGTTGAGCGTCGTGCCTAAAGTTCGCTGGCGGAGAAGCTGATCCTTCCAACCGTGCCTACGCATGCTAATTCCATGCCTTCAACGAGCATTAGAGGTGCACAAGACCCGGACCGGCCCGCAACCCGTCTCGGGCCCGAGGTAGATATTGTCGGGTTGGATTTATAATTTTTGGCCCGTTGTGATTTTCGGGCCGGGCTCTGGTCTAGCTTCAGGTCATTCGGTCCGGTCCCGAAATTACTTTTTCTTGATTAAAAATATATTTTAATGTAAAATTAGTAATAAAATTTTACATTTTTATACTTCTATTAATATTTTGTATATGATATAATATTGGTTTTGTTTTAAAATAATTTACTTTAATATAAATATAGTATAATATTTGTGAAAATTAATATTTAAAAATAAAAATTTATTATTTTATTATATAAAACTTATATAATTGTATATATTGATTTATATCGGGTCTATTAGAATCGGGTCCGGATCTTATCAAATTTGACCAGGTATATAATGCCAAACTCAGCCCGACCCGGCCATGTGCACCCTTAACGAGCATGTTAATTTATGACCCATTTGTTTTCCTTCTTTTGCACCATGTAATATTTATCAATTGCATGTCATTCTGGAAGTTATTTAGGTGGGATTTGAACTCGGGACATAAGGGTCCAAATTTCTCTCATGTACATTTCTTCCACCAAGCCAATCCAACATTCGATACATATAACGCTATACTAATTAAATATATGGAAGTCTCTGTAATATTCATGTTGTGCATTATTTTAAATGATGTAAATTAAATTATTGATATTTATTATTTATAAAAAAAATATTTTGTTAACTCTAAAATTAAAGTTATTATTTTTTAATTAATTAGATTTGCGTGAAATATTATTTTTATGATTTAAATGTTTTATTATAATGTGAAAAATAGCAACTAGATGCTAGTATTTTTCTATTTTTTTAGAGTTAAACAAAGGGATTTGCAAATAAAAGCGCTAATGCTACAACCAGCCCATAGATTGTTAACGCTTCCATAAAAGCTAGACTAAGCAATAAAGTACCCCGTATTTTTCCCTCTGTCTCTGGTTGTCGCGCAATCCCTTCTACTGCTTGCCCTGCAGCAGTGCCTTGGCCAACCCCAGGTCCAATAAATTCATTTTTCACATTAAGTTATATAAAAGTAGATTTATTATTAGAGATAGTTGTTGAACTTGGATTAAGTCACTCTATTATATATTTATTGCAGTTTATTTTATTCATCTAAAATCATGTTGTTGATTTATTTTTCCGTCAAGCATTTTTTATTACATTTTTAATATATTTTAAAATATCTATGTTTTACACACATAGTAGCTTTTTACAAAATAACATTACCAGATTAAAAAAACTTATTTTTATTAATTTTTTAAAAACAAAAAAGACAAATGTTTTTTAGAATTTCTTTTGAAAGAATTCATGCTAAGAGAAAAAATTATATTCACGTGTAATGATGTAATCATATGTTGTGAAACATATAAATCAGACATTTAAATAATTGAAGTGGTTAAAAATCAAATGTCACAAAACATGATGTTTAGTTCTAACCGCCGCTAAACACCTAATAAACTTATCTGTTTAGCAGCGGTTATAGCAAAATCGTCGCTAAACAACGAATAGCGACGATTTCAAAAAATCACCACGAAAAAACCGTCAGCATCTGGTTGGCTGGTCAACATATCTTCACGTAGCCGCCAAAAGTGTAGTGATCACAGCGAGAACCATATTATATATATATATATATATATATATATATATATATATATATATAT
>JASCZI010121244.1:26698-45253 GCA_036250425.1 Stylosanthes scabra | reverse complement strand
TCTGTTTTTGATCTGATTAGTCTAATTAATTGGTAGTTATTGCTTGATCCATTAATCCTCGTGGGATCGATACTCCACTTAATTGTGGTATATTACTTCATACGATTCGGTATACTTGCCGAGATTGTAGGGTTGCAGAAAATCCGCATCTATGCGTGCTGAAGATGGGCTTGGTTGCCACGCCTAAGCGTGACAGAGTTGCTTAGGCGTGGGCTTGACTTGATATAGCACGCATATGCGTGCTCTTCCACGCATATGCGTGGAGTCTCTGCCCTGTTTTGCTTTCAATTCTGTTTCTTCATCTTCTTTGCCTCAATCTTTCTTCAAATGGTCTTCTTTCACCTAAAACTCTTAGTGAACTTCTATAAAACACAAACATAACTCAAAGAACATCAAGTTTGTTTGATTGATCAATAAATGAACATAATAGAACATAATTCACAAAGAATGACATGATTATGAAGAGAAATTGAGACTAAAAACGACCACAGATGCCTACGCATCAACAGCAAAAGATAAATCAGGCCTTGTAATAGTTAAATATTGAAGAAATCAAACTACAGTTCTAAACAATTTAGGATCCTCAAACTTTTCAGATCCATTAGATAACAATTGAAGGGAGGAAATCATAGGAGTTGGCATAGGACTAGCATTATCCATACCAAGCTTGGAAAGCAAATCATTGATATATTTGGTTTGAGACAAATGCAACTGATCTGAACTAGTCTGATGCACCTCAATACCAAGAAAGTAACTCAACTCACCCAAGTCTTTTAGAGAGAAAAGTTTATTTAAAGTTGTAATAAGCAAACTAATTTCATTAGGGTCACTTCCAATGATAGTTATATCATCAACATAGCATAAGATATAAGTTACAGTATTAGAAGTATGTTGAATAAATAAAGAAGTATCAGATTTTGCATTATGAAAACCAAATGTGTGTAAAGTATGGCTGAGTTTTAAAAACCACTCCCTTGGTGCCTGTTTTAGGCCATACAAGGAGTTGTTTAACTTACAAACAAGAGTATCAGTTTGATGTTCAAAACCAATAGGTTGTGTCATATAAATAACTTGATGTAAATCTCGATTAAGAAAAACATTATTAAAGTCAAACTGTCTTATGGTCCAGTTTCTGCATAAAGCAATGCTCAAGACAAATCTTATGGTTGTTGGTCTAATAACTGGACTAAAGATTTGATCAAAATCAAATCCCTCATTTTAATGAAAGCCTTGTGCCACAAGTGTGGCCTTAAATTTCTGAATTCTGCCACCAGGAAGTGTTTTGACAGCAAAAACCCACTAACAACCTATAACTTGATCATTATGAGGTTTTGGAACTAAAGTCCAAGTGTTAGTTCTCATTAAAGCAGAATATTCACTCCATCATGGCTTGTTTCCAATGAGGTATTTCAAGAGCAGCAGAAGCAAATTTTGGTATTAATTCCTCATTAGAAGCATCATGTATATTAGTAATATTAATGTGAGGTTTAATAAATCCAGTTTTAGATCTTGTCATCATAGGATGCTTATTTAAAATAAAAGGTTCAGAATGTGAAGTATTATTAGAAGAATCAGAGGTATTTTGATATAAAGAAGGAAGTCTAATTTTTATAGCTGAAATAGGAATAGGTTCCTTAGAAGCAGATTTGGGAAGGAGTAGGATTAGAATTATCAAAGTGTTCAACAATTTGATATGCAGAAGTAGAATGTTCTATATTAGCATTAGAAGTACTATTATCAGAATTGACAATAGGTGGCAGAGTTTGTTCTACAGAGTTATTCACAGTGGTTTGAGTATCAAAATGATTAGTTATGTAAATAGGTTTATACTGCGAATTTTCTGTAGAATTCTGTCCACCTGTGGTCTTAGACACATAAATAAACAAATCTCTACAAGGAAAAATGTTTTAATCAAACCAAACATGTCTAGTAATATAAACTTTGCCAGTTGAAGACAAACATTTGTAACCTTTATAGTGAGGAGCATAACCCAAGAAAACACATTTTTCATATCAATAATCAAGTTTAGTTTGATTATAAGGTCTCAACAAAGGATAACAAGCACAACCAAAAAATTTTAATCCATTGTAATCAGGTTTAGTAGAGTAAATAAGTTCATAAGGAGATTTATTATTGATAACAAGACTAGGGAGTTTATTTATTAAGTATGTTGCTGTCACAACATCATCATCCCAATATATCATAGGCATATTTGCTGTGGAAAGCATAGCCAAACTCATTTCAATGAGATGACTATGTTTTCTTTTACCTCTCCCATTCTGTTCAGGGATATATTAATAAGAGAATCTGTGTTGGATTCCTTCTTGTGTCATATAGTCAGAAAAATCTCTAGAAGTATATTCACCTCCATTGTCATATTTCAAGCAAAGAAGTTTATAATTAGTTAGTCTCTCCATGTAAGTTTTATATTCTTTAAAAGCAGCAAAAACTTGAGATTTATTTACCATTAAGTAAGTACATGTATATCTAGAAAAAACATTAATAAAAGTAACATAATACCGAAAACCAAGATGAGAACAGTGGGTGAAGGACCCCATACATCAGAATAAACTAATTGAAGAGGTGATGTATAAGAAGTTAAAGAATCATTGAAAGGCAATTTATGCATTTTAGCATGAGCACAACTCTCACAAACAGCAGGAATGGAACTATTCTCATTGATCTTTTAAGAAAAAGGTATATTACAAAGAGTTAAAACATTTTTTACGGTCTTAGAGGCAGAGTCTCCTAGTCTTTTATGCCACAATTTAAAATTAGAATAACCAGAAATAGTAAAAATTCTAGGGACAGTATCTATGTGACTAATTTGAGGAACAACAACATTCACAAATTGATATAGCCTTCCTTTTCTAAACCCTTGCAAAAGGATTTTTTTGGTGAACTGACATTTCACAGCACAATGATAAGCATAAAACTCAAAATATACAAAGTTATCTTCAGCAAATTTAGAAACAGAAATTAAATTCTTAGTTATATGAGGAGTATGAATTAACTTTTGTAAGGAAAACCATCTTTTAGAATTCAAAGAATAGAGAAAAGAATTTTTAATGTGAGAGATATACCTGCTTGATAAACCCATATTGATTATTGAATATGTGCTATAATTAAAGGGTTTATCAACCAAAAACCACACAATTATTTGTGAATTATCCATGTTTGTGAATCTTTACTCATATGTACTTTTATAGAAAACTGTATGTTAACTTATCCTTAAAATGATAAGAATTTATAAAATCTCATCCCATTTGGTGCCTTGATGAGTTTGTTAGTATATTTTAGGCCTTTAGGATTGAGAAATTACATGGAAAAGGCTAAACAGGGTACCTGTGTAGCCACACACATGCCACGTGCGACCGCACATGTCCCTGGGAGCATCATGGAAGAACCTCTGTTTGATTCATGCGACCACACAGCTATCATGTGTGTCCGCACATGTCCCTGGAGCATCACAAAAATGTCTTTGTCTGATGCGTTCGACCGCATGGCTTACACCTTGGAAAACACGTAAAAGATGACTTTTGTTGACCGTGTGATCGCACGGCCATTCCATGTGACCGCATGAGTGTGTCTGGAAGAAAATTAAATGAAAGCTAAATGGAATTTCGCGTTTCTGGCTCAAGGCCAAGCCTCTTTGAAGGCCCGATTGGAGATATATGAAGATGGGACAGCTGAAACACAAGGCATACATTCTCCCATTAGGATTTTAGCTAGTTTTAGAGAGTTTTTGGAGAGTTCTCAATCTCTCTCATTTTCTCTCTTTTGTTCTTGAATGTTCTTCATTTTCTCTTCCAGTTTCCAGTCACACTAGTCATAACTTTTTCTCTAATTTAGTGTTTTGATGTTTGTTTAATGTTACTCTTATTAGTCACTAAGCGCAGATACTCAAGAGGGGGTGAATTGAGTATCTAAACAACAATGAATACTTTTTACGCAAGTGTAAACTGCTTTGACTATAAATGACTCAAATGTTCGTATTAGTATTTTTCCAAGGGCTTATGTCAATTCTTAAGTACTTACAAGGAGTTTTTACTTTCCAACTCACTTGTTAAATTTAAATAATGGAAATGTAAAAGAGAAGAGTTTAGAGATTGATACACAACGAAGTATAGTGGTTCGGCACAACCTTTGCCTACGTCCACTCTTTCTCAATTGCAATCGAGAAGTTCCACTATCACCAAGCTTCAAGGTGCTTGATAAATTGTTTACAAACTTGAGCCTTTGACTCTAACACCTCACGATATTTCACGACAAATCACTCCACTCGAAGTAATCCCAATTTCAAGAATTTCCCTTTAGTGTTTATCTAATCGACTATAGTGTTTATCTCTCGACTCAACAATAAGAAAACCAATCTCTTATCTTAAAAATTAAGCAAACAAATTTGGTAGCTCTTCAAATAAGAGTATGTACTTACAAATGAAGAACTATGAATCAAATATCAAATATCTCTCAAATTTGTGCATAAAAACACTTTGAAATGAATGTATATAAGCAAGAAGGTCTAGAGCAAGTGTTGTGTTTCTAAATGAGCTCTAAAACATGTATTTATAGACATCCCAAGCAGTTCACTATTCACTAGCCGTTGGAATAGTAACTGTCAATGTTCACTATTCACTAGCAGTTGGAATAGTAACATTTACGGTTCACTAGCCGTTAGAAATAATAACTTTTACTATTCAATATTCACCATAGACTATTGCATATCAATCTGAAGCCCCGGATGTTAGCTTAATACAACAAGAACTGCATCGTTTGGACCTCTATAGCTCGAGTTAACGTCACTTTAGTGCACAAAGGTCAAGATTGACAGCATGCACTAAGCTTTAAACCAGCAGTTGCAAAACAAGTTATAAAGCTTCTACGGCTATAGTTTTTGTAAAACCTTTTCTTTAAAAAAAATTATAGTTTGTGTGAGAGAGATAATAAATTTTGGTTCTTGACAAGATAATTACCTAAGTCCTAGTACTCTAAACCATCTTCAACCTTGTGGACTTCGTTTTCTTGTCCTCAAATCCTTCGATGGTTGTCATTCATCAAAACGTAAACAAATAATCTTTACATATATTGTAACATGGTTTATAATTTCCCCTAATAACAAACATATTTGAGGATATGAATTTTTTTTATAAAAGATTTGAAAGCAACATGTTTGATAAAACATAGCATATGCACTTGGTATAAAACTTTTCGGAAATATTTGCAATAGTTCCTCCTAAAACCAACATCAAACAGAATATATTTTTACAGAAGCTAAAGTTTTGAAAAACACACACACACACAAAAACCAATATCAAACAGGATATATTTTTACAGAAGCTAAAGTTTTGAAAAAAAAAAAACACACACACACACACATATATATATATACATACCTCAAGTTTTTTCCCTTTTGACATTATAAAAAAAACTAGGAAAATTATAATTATATTATTCTCCTATATAAATTAAGTTTATCAAAGCATGGATATTAACTGAAATAGGTGTACCAAACCTACTAGTCATTAATCAAAACAATTATAATGATTCAAACACAATGTCATAGTAATAAACAAATTAAAATATGGTCATATATCATAAGAAATATTAAGGGATAAGTACTATTTTGATCCCTAAACTTTTTACTCAAAAATTTAAAATCGTCCCTAAGGTTTACTTTTATACAAAATCGTCCCTAAGGTTTAATTTTAATTTAAAATCGTCCTTAATTTTTTAAAAGACAAAATTATCCTTGATCACATCCCTAGTCACCATCCCCACCACTGTATCAGCCTCCTCCACCATTTTCACTGTCATTTCTCATCTCATAGACCACAGTGAAAGAAGTAAAATTGTTGGGCCAAATAATATGATAATATTTTCCTAATAAAAGAAGGCTCATTGAAAACTATTCATTTATTTTAGGTGTTGTGTAGTTCTTTGTTCAAGGTTTTTTTTTAATAAAAAAATTCAAATTGAAGGTGGAACCATGAGGGAAGAAGAGACATCATAAACAACCAAAAGTCTAAAAATCATTATCACCACCACCATTCTCTTCACCGTTAACAAGAAGAACAACAACAATAAAAAGCATTTGAATTTGTTTTAAAAAAAAAAAAGAAAAAACAAGGTACAGAAGAGAAGGAATGTTAGGTGAAGATGGAAGAAAATATGAGAGAGGAGGCATTGGTGGCTGACCAAGGAGTGATAGAGAAAACATACTGCTGCTGCCACCGTTGCTTTCTCTTTCCACCTCCAGCAACAACAGCACTGCCCCCTTCCAACGGCAGTGAGCTCCAACAATGGCAACAACTACAACAATGATGGCGGAATAATTTCAATCATACTTCTCCTCTACTTCTTTCATTTGTTTTCTTTTATTTTTTAAATTTTTTATAGGATATAATTGTTTGTGATTATTTTGGTTGTATGGTTTATGTAATTGTCAACTCTATTTGTGTGATGTGTGATTATTGGGGAAGATAAGGGTTTGAAAATAGTGGTGATGGTATGGTTGTTACAGTGGGTGAGGGAAGGTGAGGAAATGGTATTTTTTGTCTTTCTAAAAAATAAGGATGATTTTAAATCAAAATTACACTTTAAGGACGATTTTGAACGAAAAAAGACCTTAAGGAAAATTTTGATTTTTGAGTAAAACCTTAGGGACGAAAATAGTACTTATCCCAAATATTAACCAAATCCAAATCCTAATACTTACTAAATATTAGACAATAAAAAGATAAAATATATCCACTTGATACCAATTGTTACTGATCATAGCTATCCACCTAGAAGGTGAATGGTATGGTTTGCTCACCCTAAGCAACTGAAGAAAACTCGTATAGAAACAAAGGGCTTGCTTCTGCATAAGACAACGAATTCCACACAGACGGGCTCGCCCTCCAAGACGGGGGATAATGTAATTCCTCCTTCTCCAGGAGAAGGGCCGTCCCATCAAGGGTCTGTTGTGCGAAATGAAAGCTTGGAATCGTCAATGCGATTTCGCATTATGCATCTTGAGTTTAATAATTTCTTCAAATTACTAGAGGAAGCTAATTTTTGAAACAAATATCCTCAAACTTATTTTCCCTTTTTGTCATTAGGAAAACAAAAGAAAATATAAATCAATGAAGCATAGATATTTAAGCATGCAACTCAAATAGGCTTACAAATCCTATTTGTCATTTATCAAAACATGCATATGAAGATAATAATATATATGTAGCTAACTTAAAGACTAAATGCATAAACAAGCATATTAGAAGTTGTTGTTTCATCTAACATAAACATACCTAGGCTTACTAAAATAAATATCTAACATAAACATAACGATAAAACCATACCTAGGCTTACTAAAATTAGTTCATAATCAAACATAAACTTAAGCAAATAAGTTCATAAGCAACTAAGAAATAAAGCATAAAAACTTATAGATCAAGTACTAATCACTATTGATCTTTTTGAGTCATGAAAACCTGCAAAACACACTAAGAGGGAGTCTCCGGCGCTCAGGTTAGTAAACATATCTTAATGAATAATATAAGAGAAATAAAATGAATGCAATTACATTTGAGAGACATCTAAGATACCAATTTCATTATGGATTTAAAAGAAATTTTCTTTGCACAAAGATTTAGTGAAAATGTTCGCTAGTTGTTTACTAGTCTCGACAAATTCAATAACCACATCACCCTTTTAAACATGATCCCTTATGAAATGATGTCGAATCTCAATGTGTTTGGTTATCGAATGTAAGATTAGATTATTTGTTAAGTTGATAGCACTCGTGTTATAAAATTTGATAGGAATGTGATTAAGCTTGAGTACATAGTCCACAAGTTGTTGTTTCATCCAAAGGATTTGATCGCACAACTACCCGCGGCTACATACTCGGCTTCGGCGGTAGACAAGGCTACGCTTACTTGCTTTATGCCATGAAACTAAACAGTTTCCAAGAAAGTGACATGTACCATTAGTACTTTTCCTATCCAATTTGCAACCCGCAAAATCGGAATCGGAATATCCTACAAGATCAGATGTATGTTGATCCTTTCGGATACCACAATCCAACATTCAAAGTACCTATGAGATACTTCATAATCCTTTTCACCGCACTAAGGTGTGATTCTTTAGGATTAGCTTTATTTGTAATCCAAGAAAGAAATTGAACTTGTCCATCATGGACATCTCAAATTCACTTTGCATGATGTTAGAAAAGAACTTGCAAAGAGATTCGTTAGTAGAACCAAATATAATATCATCAACATAAACTTGTACCAAAAGGATATCTTTGTTTTTAATCATGATGAATAATGTTGTGTCAACCACACCTCTTCTAAAATCCTTTTTCTAATAAAACTTGGTTAAATGTTCATACCAAGCTCTTGGAGCTTGCTTAAGACCATAAAGAGCTTTCTTTAATTTGAAAACATGTTAAGGATATTCAAAATCCTCGAAACCGAGTGGTTGTTCAACATAAAATTCTTCTTGAATAAAACCATTAAGAAAGGTACTTTTAACATCCATTTGATAAAGTTTGAAATCATATGAAGATGCAAATGCAAGTAACATTCTAGTTGTTTCTAATCTAGCTACCGGTCCATATGTTTCGTCATAATCAATGCCTTCCTCTTGATTATAACCTTTAGCTACTAATCTAGCTTTGTTTCTTACAATTGTACCATTTTTATCAAGTTTGTTTCTAAAAATCCATTTTGTTCCAACAATTGTGTTATTATTTGGCCTAGGCACCAATTCCAAACATCATTACGTTTGAATTGGTTAAGCTCCTGTTGCATTCTATAGTTCAATGTTCATCATCAATTGCGGATTCAATAGAAGATGGTTCAAATTGAGAAATAAAAGCAGTATATGAAAATGCACTTCTATATGAGGATCTAGGTTTTACCCCTTTAGAAACATCACCAATGATATTGTCAAGAAGGTGATCATTTGTTCTACGCCATTTCTTTGGAAGCTCATTTGATGGTTCTTGTGTTGAATCAATGATTTGAACTTCTTCATTTTTTGTTTCTTTTGTGGAATCTTCTTTTTGTTTCCTTTCCTTTTTCTTCACCATCCAATTTTAGTGAATCAAAGCTTTCTACAAAATCATCATCGAAAACATCCTTTCTCGGAGAATGGGAGTTAGATTCATCAAATGTAACATGTATATATTCTTCCATATTCATGGTACGTTTATTATAAACTCTATATGCTTTACTTGACAATGAATAACCTAGGAAAATTCCTTCATCAGCCTTAGCATCAAATTTGCCTAGATTATCCTTTCCATTATTGAGAATAAAACATTTACAACCAAAGACGTGTAGGTAGGATATATTAGGCTTTCTTCCCTCGTATAATTTGTACAAAGTTTTGTTAAGAATAGGTCGAATGATAATCCTATTCATAACATAACACACAATACTAACCGCATCCGCCCCAAAATACTTAGGAATATTAGCCTCATTGAGCATAGTTCTCGCCATTTCTTCTAAATGACGGTTTTTCCTTTCGACAACACCATTTTATTGTGGTGTTCTTGGAAACAAGAAATTATGTTCAATGCAATTTTCTTCACAAAACGTTTCAAAAAGATCATTTTCAAACTCACGACCATGGTTACTTCTTATAGATGAAATGTTTGAATTCTTTTCATTTTGTATTACTTTGGCAAGTCGTTTGAATGCTCGAGTATCACTTTTGTTAGCTAGAAACAAGGTCCATGTATATTGAGAGGAATCATCAACGATAACTAAGGCATTGTAGTTGGCACCAAAGCTTTTTGTCCTAGAAGGACCATATAAATCCATGTGCAAAAGTTGTAATGGTCTTGTAGTCGAAACAATATTTTTCGATTTAAAAGAGGCATTTACTTGTTTACCCTTATGACATGCGTCACAAAGGAAGTCTTTTTCAAAAGGTAGCTTTGGTAAATCAATTACTAGCTCTTTAGAAACCAACTTATTAAGGTGATCCATGTTAGCATGAGCAACTCTACGATGCCATAACCAAGTTTCATCATGTTTGCTTACAAGACATTTCGCATCATTTGAAGAAACTTCATCTAAACTTATCATGTAGATATTTTCAAAGCATTGTCCAATCATAACAATTTGATTAGGGCTTGTTCCGTTCATGTTCACGACTCTTAATCATTGCAACCCCAATATTTTCTCAACCATTCGCAAGTCTCAATTTTCAATTCATAGGGAGAACGACCCGAGTGCAATACTCTCGGTAAACTTTTGGTTGCAACTGGAGACAATTTTCTAAATCTCGATTCGCCCATTTGCGCGTCGGTCAGAACTATACTCGTGATATAAACTTTATTTTTATATCATTTCTAATTGACCAAAGTCGGTGCGCCACTGCTCCATTAACTAATTGAACTTGTTCTGGCCCTGTGTATTTAGAACTGTGAAGAAGATTGGAAGCTTGTGGAGTGTCATGATGTGTTGCTCTTGTATCTAGATACCAATTTGGATCAGTGACAGTAGTTGGACCAGTGAGATAGATTTGAGGATTTGGAAGGATGGTGCTGGTGGTGTGGAGTTGATTTTTGAGAAGAATATGATGTTGAAGAAGAACTATTGTTGAAATTGGTGGTATTGTTTGGTGGTTGAGATTGAGTTTCTGAAGGTGGAGGTATTTCTTGGTTGAACCGATGAAAGCAATGCCATGCTATGTGACCAATTTTCCCACAAATCTGGCATTGTGGTCTTTGAGATGTAAAGAATGATCTTCCTCCTCGCTGACCTCACCACCTCCTTTTCCTCTACCTCTATCACCAGCACCTCTGAAATTGTTTGAGGAGTTTTGAGAATTTGTTTGAGTGAAATTAGCCTGAATCAACCCATTCTCAAGTTTCCAAAAATTGTTCAGCATATACCATACAGAGTGAGATGATCAAGATTTGTAGTTATTGAGGTTATCAACATACGATAATCCTCATTCAATCCATCAAGAATTCCCTTAATATGCTTCTCTATTGAAAGAGGCTTACCGAGAGCAGCTAAAGATTCCATCGCAATCTTGATTTTGGAGAGATATTCAGTTGCCGTGAGACCCCTCTTCTTGATGATTTTGAGTTCTGTCTTCAATTGCTGGATCCTGCACTTAGAGGTTCTGGCGATATATTCCTGAATCGTCCCCCAGATCTGATAGCTATAGACGCAGTGTGTCATCTCATTCTTAAAGACCAACTCCATTGAAGCCAGCATCCAAGATGTGAGATTATTATCATCTTCGAGCCATTGCTGGCAAGCCTGGCTTTCAATTCTAGCTTGTTCATCCTCAATAGAATCATATTGATTTGGAATATTTGAAGGTTGTAAGTGACCTGCAAATCGTTGACCTTTGATTGCAGTTAGAGCCTGCTACTGCCATGTGTGATGGTTGCTCTCCCCAAGTTTATCTGCAATTGAGATCAATTTTTGTTGTTGAAAGAAATTTGGGGGAAATTGAATCAAGGGTTGAACATTTGGTGTTGCTGTTTTGGAATGAGATGCATTTTTTGGAGAATTAGCCATGGATCTTCTTTCCTTGAAGCTCTTGATACCATATAGTGAAAAGAGAACAGAGGCAAGAAATAGAGGAAGAAGAAAGAAAGAAAGATGAATTGAAGAAAAGCTTTACTAATCAATTGAATGGTGCAGAATACAAGAAAAGCTATCACACTCCCAAACTAATGCAACCCTCAATATATAGCACCAAAGAAAAACAGCACCAGAGAAAAACAGAGGAGCAAAGGTAAAGTGAAAAATAGAAGTAACTAAAAGCTATAACAACTAACTGTTTTCTTTAATAATTTCTTGATTTTTATTTACACTGATAAACCCCGCTACTCTCCATCCAGGCATCGTCACTCCATGGCACCAGGCTAAGTTCCATTCTTCAAGTAGTTTGCATCCCTTGGCAATCGCTATCACAGTACTATTATAAACAGTTTCGCACAATATGCTATTCCAGCCAAGGGATCTTGAAGAGCATTTAGATACTTTAGTCCATAGTAAGAAACATCTAGATACCCCGTTCCGCCACCGCTAATGATTCCCTTAGTCCCTTCTAAACTAAGATTACAATAACCAGCGCCAATGCGTGAGAGAGTATCCGAGCATGCACTGAAGCCAACATCGGTTATACTATTACAATACAATATTTTAACCTCTTTTATGTTAGCGACAAGACCGGGTGAAATCCTTTAACCCATTGTCTGTTATTAGCTTGCAGTCCGAAATGTTACATATTTTCATACATATGCAATTGCTGGCTAAAGTCTACAATCCCGAATCAGTGATATCGCGGCATCCATGAAGAGTGATTGATGTCAATGAGGGACAAGAAGAAGAAACCAAGGAAAAATCATGGTCATTCACATTCAAACAAAAATCTAAATTAAGTTCTAGCAAATTTGAGCCATGCCAAGCAAAACAGTTAATCCTGCATCATTTAACCATCTGCAGCCAGGTAAAGATAAAGATTCAAGTTGTTGAAAACGCTTCATCAACCTAGGAAGATGGATTGTGTTTAGCCAGTTTAGGTCAACAATACCATTGGTGGTCAGAGACAAAGGGCCGAAAGAAGAACACGAAAATTTCAGCGATTGGAGGTTGAAATCACGAAGATAAAGTCATTTACGGCAAGTCAAAGCAAATGATTCTCAATGAGCGCGAGAATCTAATCCATGGAATATAATTGTGAGGCAAGTCTCATTATTTGTAGAAGGTTTTGGTCTTCAACGTTTATACCTAAAATCAATTTCGTCCCTAACCTTTTTTCTTATATAAAATGGTCCCCAAGGTTTTATTCCCATTTAAAATCGTCCCTGTAATTTTTAATGGCGAAATTGCCCTTGGTCGTCCTTTCCCTTCTTGTCATTTATTTCATTCTCACTCGCTCACTTTTCTTTTTGGTGAGATTCGCTTACTCTTCTTTCAAGTTTCAACAAAACATCATTGCCACTGAAATAGAGAGAGTTCGAGTGAATCTCCGTCAATTGTCCATCGCCGGCAAGTATCCCGGTAAACACCATTGGACATCAAGTTCAAACCCTCAACGACGTCGTTTCCAGCGTGGTTCCTCCGCATCGATTCCTTCCTTTGCATCACAGTGGAGGATCCATAGTTGTTGTGGCGCGAAGCGAACGAGTTCGAATCGCGCGCTGATGCAGATCCATGTTTGGACCTAGGTTTGGGAGCAGCGTTGTTGTGGTTAGGTGGCGACGCCGTTGATGAAAGAAGGATTGGCGGCGACGACTGACTCTTCAGGTCGGGTCGTGACTCCAAATGCGTCGGAGTTTTCAGGCGATGCTTGAATTCGGTTCTGTAAACGGTGCTTCAAGAGGAACTTGAAGAATACGTTGTAGAGCTTTACAGCCACACTTGGCATTTCTCTCTTTCTCTATTCTTCTCTATCAAACCGTTTTCCACTATAATTTTACACAACCCAATCCAATCCAACCGTGTTCTTTTGCTGGAACTGGGAATTTGGGAATAATGATTTTTCAAAAATTATATATATATATATATATATATATATATATATATATATATTAGTGTTTTGGGGGTTAAAAAAGAATATTCACGGGTTTAATTTAATGAGGATTATTATTATTATGTTGTGATTGAAAATCATGGGAAGTGATTATTAGGGGTTTCGTTTATGTGAAGACGAATTGGGGTTTTTGGAATGGGTGTTAGTTCAATTAAGTGAGGGGTGAGGTGAAAAGGAAGAGGAATGGGAGAGAGAGGCAGAGAGGCTTTGCTGGTTGCTGCAGTGGTGGTGGGTGATGGGGCCTTACATGATACATACATGCAACTTTAAGCTGGTTTTTGTTCCTTTGCATTTTTCCAAAAGAGTATCTTATCTGTTTAATCCTTCTCCTGTGTCACGAAGAAGAAGATGAAGTTAATCCTTTGCTTTGTAAATTGGGGAAGACTTGTAATGAGGGTGTTATTTATTGATCTTTAATATTTATTTAACTATTAATAAAATAAAACAAAACCCATAATAAAAGGGTATTTTGGTAATAAAAATATTAAGGGATGATTTTAAATCAAAATAAAACTTGAGGACCATTTTAAATAAAAAAAAGGTTAGGATCGAAATTGATTTTGGATCTTAACGTTGAGGATTAAAATAATAATTAACCTTTGTAGAAAGATCAACCATGTCAACATTTCAAGACTAATGATCTAATCTTTATGGTGAATTTTCTGTGAGCCACAACTGCATGAAGCCATGAACAGCAAAATTTCAACATGGATATTTATAATAAACGTTACAGACTTATAATATAGAATGTAATAATTTACAATTGAATTGAGTTTGCATCCAATCAGAATCAAGGGCAAAACAAGAATGAAACAATATAGAACATGCATGTGAAGGGTGGCAGTGATGTGCCGGTGGCAGGGAAGAACGAGAGTGCAGTGATGCGCGGGTGGCAGATGGGGAAGCAGTGAGCGACGAAACAGAGAGATGGAGTGCAAAAACAAAAGGAGGGCAGCTTTCAGCTTAGACTGCTCCACCCTGCAAAACTAGACCCGTCAAAATATGTTAAATCCCTTGGACAGTCCGATTATCCATCTAAACAGGCTGACTTTTGCCTCTAAGCCCAAATTGTTTAAAATCCGAACTAAATGGGCTGAACCTGTTTAACCCGAAAAAAAATCAGTTTAATCTATTTTTTAATTCTTTCAAAAAATAACATTTTTCCTATATTTTTTTTTATTTGACTCGAAAATTCGATTTATCAACTAAAAAACTTTGTTTTTTTTATAAGGTTTTTGGCTAAAATATTTTTTTTATATAAAATAACTTTTTTAAGTTAAAATTATTTTATTTTTATAAAAAATAAATAATTAATTAATTAAACGGGCTAGCCCATCTACTATCTGCCCGTCGGACTGATCATAAATGAGCCGGGCCAGAAAATTATAGTCGGTATAAAAAACCTAGCTTAAACCCACGGGCTAAATAGGCCGAGCCTAAATAAATCAGGCCCGCTCATTTGACAGCCCTAGCCAAAACCCATCTAAAACAGGGGAGCTACCATGATTCCATGAAAGTGACGTGATTTCAAAATGCCCAACTGGTTTGTGGGTTAACTCGCCTAAAATTTTTTAAATAATTAATTTCACTAAAAATAATTTAATGCAAATATTAGATATTAATTTATTCATAATTCAAATAAAATAAAATAAAAATAGTCTAATATTTTCACAATTTTTCTTCTTCTATTTTAATTTCTATGTTGAAATACATTATTTCTGTATTATACGTAACTATTTTTATACTATTATATGTTGTATTAATGTGTTTTTAAAATTTTTCTATGTTAATGTTTATATTTTTCATGTTATAAATAAGATGTAATGTTATAGTGATATTACCAAATAAAATTATCTATTATAATATACATTATTTAATTACTTTAAAGTATAAAAATAAAAATTTCAACTTAATATTTAAATAAACACATAAAAAATATAATATAATTCATATAAAAATATAAAATAAATAAAAAAATATATAATATAATTCACATAAAAATATAAAAATATTCAACTTAGTCGGTTTTATTTATTTAGCTTATTAAAATCTTAGCCCGACGGTTACGATTTGGTTTTCACCCTCCCAACGATGCTAGTTCTCTTGCTTTATTATATTCGATTTGATTTCTTTGCTGTAAGGAAACTTTCCGTTTTTGTGCTGTTTTATGGTGGGTGTGGAGAAATAGAAATAATGATATTTTCTGTTGTGAGGACCCTTTGATTATAGATAAAATTGTTGGTTTATATCGTCATAGTGCTAATGAGTTTACATTATTTTCTTCATCTTGTCATTCCTCGTTTTCTCCACACTTTAGTTTGGTTTGGGCTCATCCCCTTCTTAATTTTGTGAAAGTAAATTGTGATGGTAGCTTCTTGACTGATGGCCAATTAGCTGGTTTTGGTTGCATTATTAGGGGTCCAAATGGAAACTATTTGCGGGGTTGCTCTGGCAGTATTCAGGCCACTTCAAGTTTTATGTGTAAGCTTTTGTCAATTTAAAATGGTTTGTTTCTTGCTTGAGAATCTGGCTTTAGAAATGTTTTATGTCATACTAATTACTTTGAGACTTACAACTTACTCAATCATATGACTTTCCTCATTTATGTGATCACCGAAATTTGGTCTTCAAGATTAAGAACATTATTCAGCGTCAGATCTATGCGTCTCTCGTTTATCCAGCACTCCGTCAATTCCGTGGCTGATTTTTTAGCACGGTGCGCTTCGACTTCTCAGCATAAGTACATGATGTGGAGTACTCCTTCAAATGATCTTTTATTTTCTTCAACAAGAGCTTATAATTTAGTTTGTTTGTTTCTGTTTTGTTTCTTAGAAAAAAAAAAATAAAAATCTTAGCCCGACGGACAAAGTGCATCCCGTATTGATTTCAGTTTTATTTTTTTTTTGAGCCCACCAAATGAAACAACTATTTTTAGGACAATTTATAATTTGAGACTAAACTTGAATTTAAAATGTGAATCCAATATTTGATCTCAATTTAATTAAAAAATTTTGTAAAAAAGTTATAAAATTGTCAACATTTTTAGTTCTCGTCAATAATATCTCTTTTTAAGGAAACTTATTTCATCTATCAATTTCAATATTTCAAATCAGTTTTTTGTTTTAATATAAAAAATAAGTTAAATTAATATGTAAGTTTCTATAATTTCACTAAATTTTTAATTAGTTCCATATATTTTATTACCTTTTAATTACCTTTCAATTAGAATCTTATATCATATAAAAAATTTTAATTAGATTTTCCATGATAGAAATCGTTAAAAAATGCGTTAGTGGATACTGAATTGATCAAAATAGCCTTATATACTGTTAGTGGCAGAAGATAGTGGTACTTGCAATTCATCCCTCTCTCTTATCTTCTCTGTTTTCAAACGCATTCATCCTTCTCTTTTTCTCTTTCTCTTTTTCTTCTCTTCTCTTCTCTTCTCTTCTTCCATTTTCAAAGGAAAAAAAAAAAAAAGAAAAAAACAAAACCAAGAAGAAGAAGTTGAATTCCAAGGACACAGACTCTTAAAAAGCAAGCTATTGCAGGGTCACTTAACACCTCTTGAGGAGACCATCCAATTATCTTACCTTGATTCCCCTTGAATTCATTAGGGATAGATACTTTAATGTTGCAATCGGAATAGGAATCTTGACCAACAACCCAATGGAAAGGTCTATTGTTTTTCATCAAAAAGAGTGATACTTCCAAAGGCAACATATATAACAGAAACATGGGGTTGTTGATCAAGCCAACTTATACAAGAGTGGTCTTCTTCCAAGAACCGTCCCAAAGATTGTTCTTTAGTTATATATGTTGATTGTGGGATAATTAAATGAACATGCTGAATGCCGGGTACTGCGACAATAACTTTTTGTTATGTTAATCCATCTTCCTGGCGATGGCAATATTACCAGAACCGCCACCACCCATGTCAATATACTCCATGATGAACACCCCGCTCTAGTAGACATGTTGAATTTCTATTGTTTTCATATATAAATTAAATTAATTAATTAATTATTGGAGACACACGAGCACACCTTCATTTATATATACACACTCCACGAGCTTCAGATAGATCCAACCAAGTAGATGGACCAGGTCTGATTTGTTCCGCCATATACTTAGGAGCTTCGCTTCCATTCTAAACCAGACACGCGAGCAAATGATGGAGACCCACTCAGCCTTCAGCGACGAGGCTTATGGCAGGACGGCAATAGAGCTTGCAACGGGTCTGACACAGAGATGGCAGCGTGACCTAGCAGAGCTTTCCCAAATCCTCATTCTTTGAGAGTCGAGACTGTGAGTTAGAGTTACACAGGGGCATTTTTGATATTCTTAGAATATTGGAATAACTCAAAATGATATATTCATTTTTAAAAGAGAATATTCTGTTAAAATTGAGTTTTTATCACGGTAAGGATTTAATTAAAAAGTCAAATAGTAAAAACCTAATTAAAGGAAAAAAAATATAAGAACCTAATTAAAAATTTAGGAACTTACAAATTAATTTAACCTAAAAAATAAAATTAATCTAGGTATACCGTTATAGTACACACCATAAAAAATAATACTCTAAAATGCTCCATTACAGTTGCTCTTAGCATCAAGGAAGACAATTTCATGACTTAATGAAAAACATCAAGAGCAGGAAACACACATTGGAATAAATGTAATTTACAAAACCCAATCCATGAGAGAGGAAAGAAAAAATAATAAATATAAAAACGGGGAAAAATAAGAAAAGAAAAGAAAAGAAAGCGCAAATCTCCTTTGAATGGACATGTACACCGCAGATCTTACACTGGAATATTATTATTTTTTTCTAACCCTACAACATCTGGGAAATGATACATAAAGAAACATGGCACTCAAAACAAAGCAAGAGAAGCTCGCGTGATTTACATAGAATCACAAACAGAATATGCACAACTCCGGCAAGAAATTCTTTCTTTCTACTAATCGTTGTCGTCCAGGGGAACCAAGAATAAGGTC
>JASCZI010121244.1:12604-26597 GCA_036250425.1 Stylosanthes scabra | reverse complement strand
AAATGTTCAGTCCTTAAGTACAAAAGTCTTCTGCTTGGAGCAGGAGGCGCTAACCCTGGGATATCCCTGATATCTTTGTTGTGGGGATTCACAATCTGCAATGTACAAAAGTCAGTTAAAACTTAAAACAGAAGCATGGACATCTTGCATAACATAATCAGTTGGCAAAAACGCAAATTTGCTTGCACAGATCATTCAGCAACTATTTCATCCACCATAATTTTATTCAATGCTAAAAAAGTAATAAATAATTAAACAAATAATAAAAGATTTAAAATATCTCATCGTTACTGATTCCCTGAACCAAAGTATCCGCAACAAAATTGATGAAATTACTTGATCAAATGAAGATAGTACCTTCACAACAATAATGGCAATCACACCACAGACAATAAGCAATAGAAGCAGCATGATGCACTTATCAGTAGCTACCTGATAAGGAGGTAATGTACACTTTAGTTCATGGCCGATATTTAAAAAGTATATATTGCATAAATAACAAAAATAAAATCAACCTGTCTGCCAATCTCCTTCACAAGCTGTGAGGCCTTCTTAATTGAAAATTGAATTGAATCAAGCTCATTAACAATCCTACCCATTTGTTCAGTCTGCACAATTTGATGACAATGAGAAGACACGTCAAATATTTGATAGGATAGGATCTTCCCCTTTTTAAAGTGATTTTGACGAAAAAACACTTACTTGGCCCTTCAAGGTAGTAGCAGTTTGGGTGCCTACTTCAATTGTTTGATGAACAACCTACATTTCATAAAAATTAAAGAATGAACATAAACAAGCAAAGAAGTCATAATTCTGAATCTGATGTGACTCACACCTGTTTAGATCTTTCAATAGCCTGATCAGTTTCATCCATTGTCTTCATCCCAGCATTGATAAGTTCTTGATTAGACATTTCTATACAATAAGCCAAATGGGTCAATTTGGTGAGATATACTTTTTGGTCGCTACATAAGAGCACAAAACATGCAGAGAAAGTGCCAGTGCCCAACCACCAACCCCAAGAATCAAGTATCATGAACCGACAAAGATGATGCCTGCTATGCCAATGCAAAAATTAGCATAGAGATACAACATACAGATGATAGATGGAGACAGGTTACAACAGGAAAAACAATGATATGAATTCAAACTCAATGGAGAGTTTCAGATCATCTTACACCTTCCATTGAATTAGGCATACATACAGAAAATCCATTTGCCTTCAAGGATGGCATCATGAAGAATCATGTAACTGATGAACTTTAGTGAATCAGATGTATAGTATCTGCAACTGTTTCTATAATCCAACCCTCTTAAATATCACATTATGATGAACCATATAGAATTGAGACTGGCATGAGGCCATTAGAACAGACAAGAATAAAGAAGTAAAAGAAATCAAGTTTAAGAAAAACGATACTATTGACCAAGTGAACACATTTGACTGCAACATGATTCACATTTAAAGAAAAAAAAACATGGTCCCTATAACATACTATTAGAAAAGATGTTACATTACTTTTTTATGTAGTTCTTCTATCAATGACTTTACACGATTCAAACTTACATTCCTTCAAAATCAAACTTCATATATAGTTATACATCAGTCCTAAAAGCATTCATTTGCTAATTTTGATTAATGTAGAGCACAAACTATACAATTAAATTTGTATGGTTTGAAATGAGTTTGGACACAAACTTATCTCATCATTGGGTAAATCAGAACATGGTCAGAGTTGTCCCATGAATAGCATGAAAATCATTTGATTTGGTGCCAAAATGTGTACAAACAATGTGAACCGAATATATATGAAGCTTTCATCAGAGATTCATTAAATGACAGATTCATAATAGTGTCAAATTGCATACAGCATCTATTGGGAAAAATACAAATAAAAATACAATTCTAAACATTTGCATACAGCAACAGCATGCCTATAAACCAAAGATATTCACTAACTTAACATACTAATAGCAAAAGAAGGCGGGTAAATATTTACCTGATGCTAGTTGAACATTTTGTTCGCCTGTAGGTTCACTTGTTCCTGCTCCCATGTCAAAAAGTTCAACTTTCTTACTACCAAGGGTATTCAGGTACCTACCAATTATCCATATAATAGTCTAAATCTTCCAATCAAATAACCAAAAGGATTATGGTACTTTTGGATGAATTTAAATACTGATAAGGGAAAAAATATAGTATTTTGAATTATTGATTCTGCTAACACCAATAGTTAACTTTTTTATCAAGCTTTTGGAGTTGGTAATGAGCACAAGAAAATGGTATTAATCATATCTTTTCTAAGACCTAAATGTATCTTTAAATTGAAGAGTTCATTTTATTTTAACTGCAGAAACAGAAATATGTGGTGTCAGCTTACGATTTTCTCAGAGCCACGTATGAATTTAGTTCCTTGATCTGCAAAAAAAAGAAGGGACCACGTCAGCAACATAAACAATCAGCAGTTATAGTGCAAAAAGAAGCAACAACAATTATGATCGAGCATGTGAACAACCAAATCTACCCCACCCAAGATCATGATGGAAAAGCCTGAGACTCATTTAGCAATATAAATAATTTACAAAGATGTGAAAATAATAATAATAATAACCACGAATGCCACCAAATTCATAATATTTAGTTTAAGATATTGCACCCCTTCTGAAATTTGCAGAAGGATAAAAAACATGAGCATTCAATATAGAAAGGTTTGCGCCACTGACCATTGATTGCTTTTCATCATTAAGTTGCTTGTTCACTTCGGGGGGATTTCTTCCCTCTTCATCTTTAATTTCACGATCAAACTCCTTTATCAACCTGAAATAACAACATAAAGTTTCGTACTCCAGAAAGTTGGGGATGCATTGATAAAGGAAATAGCAAACTACAGAAAAATCACATTAAAATTTCTTCACCACTTGCACCTACCAACAGGGAAGTGAATTGGAAAATAAAAAATATGGAAAGCACCTAACTATAAAGTTAACTATAAAGATAATAAAGGTGAGACTTTGCACAAGAAAAATGGTACTGCTATAACAGCTACAGGAACAAGACTGTGTGCGCGCTACCCATATTATACAGCATTCAAACCCCAGATGCTGCAATGGATTGTAAAGTTCCTATGTAGAAATTTTCTTTGTGATATTTAGCTAGTAACAAAGTGAAAAGATTCCAGCAAGTAAATTCATGCAGAAAAGTAAACCATTAAAGATGATATGAAAGGAACCTAAAGATATAGCAAGATTACAAGTTACAATTGCCACTAAAGATATAGCAAGATTACAAGTTTACAAGCACAGAAATGCTTGACTAACCTTTTGCACTCCACCATCTTATCCTTGAGTTCTTCCAGCTGCTTACTCTGTCTATTGGAATCTTTAATCTTATCAAGCCTTTGGAAGCCATTTCTGGATGTTAAATGGAAATATTTTATTACTATATAGAAATACTTAAAAAAGATTATAGACTACTGAATTTTATCTTATTTTACTTCAGCAAGAATTAGTAACTGTGAAAGTGGCTACAGCAAAGGATACACAACAAAGCAGATACAGTTACAAGTAAATGCATCGCTTGCACAAAGATAAATAAAGGAAGGATAACATAATAGCCTACAAGAAATACTTTACTTGGATAACTGTGCTTAAAAATATTAATTAATACCAACAATAGCATGAGCAGGTTTGAAGGCCACATAAGGTCCTTTCCCCTAATATGTTTGTTACGTGTGCTCTATGAAAGGGCAATGTGGTGCCATTTGATCCGCAAAGACAATACGATCTAGTGGCATAAGACTTTACTATTAGGTTTCTTATGTGTGGGTCAAATTTAGAATCAATAGCACATTGTTTTTGTATAATCTAGTGGCGGTTTTTTCCTTCTTATTGAATACCTTGTTATTTTGTTTAGTACCTTTGATGAGTGCTGGGTGTGCCCTACAACCTGATTAATTTGTCTTTTTTGGGTTCTGGTCTTGGGACAGAAGCAAAATCTTTGTGGCAATGTGCAGTATATGCCACAATTTGGTATATTTGATTAATGATTAGAGAACCATTTATGCACCTTCAATCACAGATAAGCAAGTTTTATGGGATGGAGTTAGACATATGGCCACTACTTTTTGTAAAGCTGGTGATCTTTCCAGAGTAAATTTCCTCTCATAAACATTTTGGGAGATTGGAAAGCTACATTCCATAGATAGCTTTTTCTTTTGTTTTGCTCTTTTCCTCTAGTAAGGAGGACCTCTTATCCTTCCATGTGATTTATTATTCTTCCCTCTATCTTAATGATATTATTCTTTTATCAAAATAAATAAATAAATACTAGCCTCCAGCCCAACACTGCAATAGAGGCAATCCAAACGATCATACTAAAGTTCAAGAGATAATTGTTTTAAGTTTTAACAGCAAGATATATGTCATATGGGAATACCACAGCACCTAGAAAAAAATAATAAAATAAACCTAAAAACGATTGATCGTTATACACTTGTGCTGTGAACCGGAAATGCAACTATAGGGTAAAGGAAGCTTTTCAAATAACGAATTTAATACAGCACATTTTTTTTTTAATTTATATACTTGTGCATTTAAAAGCAATTATTTTCTTCAGATAGATTGAGAACTAAAAACTGCAAAAAAAAAGTCTACTAGTGTCCTGATCAACATCAATAGCCTTTTTATGTGGGAGAAGGAGGGAGAACTATTAGCATCCTGGTTAACATTAATAGCTTCCTTTGTGGGAGGGAAAAAAAACTATATGTACACCTAAAATCAGCCATCAAATAAGCCATCATATATTTGTATATAAATAGATGTATTGTTTCACATACTTTCAATGTTTATTTTGTATTTCAACGGATATTCTATATGGATGACTGATTTTTTTATGTGCACATAGTATGATTTAAAAATATATCTATAGTATTAACAAAAAAATAAGGATATTACAGAGATTATAAGACAATGAGTTAAAAATGGAATTGCATATGTTAATATCAAACAATAGCTGAATACCATGTCCTCAATTCCACGTTTTCCTGCTAAATATCTTACAAAGTCTAGTAGCTCTGAAGACACAGCTTACTCTAGTAGCACCACTATCCTCTCATGCTCATTTCACTAAGCATAACACAACTTCCAACGTTGCACAATGAGCTACTTCATACATAACTAGACCATCACTACATCGCTTCAAACCATACAACTCCTAAATTCACAAATATCACTAAGCCTATAAACCGTATACATACAAATACAAGCACAAGATCAAGTTAGAAAATTTTCAACACTAACTAAATCGATAAGATGCTAAACGAGTATAATCCACATCCGAAAATTGGCAAAAAGTTTAAATTGCACCGTCTAACACTATATACGAGCAGAGATGAAAAGTTTTCGAACACAAAAGCATTGCATAACTGAATCTGAAGAGGTAGTAATTAAGTTACATACGCCAGGAATCGAAAGTTATCGCGGATTTCGCCGTGGATCTGCTCCACCTGAGGGCTCATCTGCAAGCTGGTAGCCATGGCTGCCGGCGACTGCGCGTGCTCCGCGAAACCCCGGGGAGAACTGAATTTTCGGGAGGAAACCCTAGCTTGTCGATTTGGCGAGTCTTTGGGAAAGATTCATAGCAGCAGATTTTGCCGCGAAAATCAGAGAGATGAGAAGTGAAGGAATTGAAAGTGCAGAGAAGAGTGAGAAAGTGGCAGACTTAGGTTTCAATTGAAATAGAAATCAGAGGGAAAGAAAAGGGAAGCAAGAGCACAGAGAAAAAGTACGGACAGAAAATGGGGAGTTTTGGAGAACAGAATAGAGTCGTTTTCTCTGATAACAAATCATTAATTGTATTTAATTATATTTAGATTTAGATATATTTTCTTTTAATACATTTTAATTATAATTAATTATGATTTTTTTCTGGAACAAAATAATTAAGAATAATGTTATTCACACACTCTTTTAATAAATATTCATTTTACACCCGTATAAAAATATTGTTATTATTAATTAATTATATATTTTAGTACTCAAAATAGACCAAATACAATTAACAAATAAGCAATTACTGTATTTTCTAAAAGATATCAATTTGGTGTCTAATAAAAAAATGTGGAAATAGCGGAACTGAATAATTAATTATGTTTGGAACAAAAGTTTCTAGCATGTTTTTTTTCATTCAAGCAAATGCTTAATCATAGTTAGTCCAGAAATGAATATAAAATCCAATGCAAATTAATACATGAATGAGGAGTTGTGCTTCTAAATCATTAAGGATGAGAATATGATTTGCTTACTGGAGGATCGCTCACTTTATTTGAAATTTGATAGAAAAAAAAAATTATGAATATAAAAAAAATAGACTAGACTAGATTTTGGTGGGAATCATGAAAATTTTTATTCAATTTATATTTATATTATAATTCCTTAATTATAGTCTATAATAATTTATTTAATATGTATATACTTTTTTATAATACAAATATGTTGATATATATTATAGGAAACAGGTCTAGTGCTCCAGGCCACTCGAGTATGAGAACTCCAGTCTTAAATAGATGGCATATGTATAATTTGTCGCGACATGGGAAGAAAAATATAAAAAAATCCCCAAGAATTTATGAAATAAGGCAAAATTGCCCAGCCCCCACAAATCGGGTTTGAATGCTTCCAGTGGCCGCCAAGAACAATTATAATGATGGAGAGAAGGTGCAGGTGAGCTCGAAAGAAAATAAGGGCTAGCATCGTGGAATTGGGGTATATGAATCGGGAAGCGGAAGGAAACTCTAGAAGTTGGTCATCCGGGATAAGTTTCGGTTAGAGGAGGAGACCGAAGCTAGAGAGCGTGCGATGGCATAACAGGGGCAAAAAGTGGCGAAAACTTCCCTTATTTCAAGCAACGGCAGAAGTGGTGAGTGACAAACAAGGATCGGAAACAGGGTATTGCGGCGGAACGGTAGGCGAGCCCAAAAATTTGCGGGATTTATGCTCGTGGGCCACCAATGAGGGGAGAGGAGGACATTAGAGATATAGTCGATAGAGACGGCGAAGCAGACATGGATAGTGGCTTATGGAATTGAAGGGCATGGGAAGATCAAAGAATTGGAGGTAGGAAAAGGGCTTTGTGACCATAAAAAAGCACACCGGCAGGTAACATTTGTGTGGGATCGGGATCATTGATTGCGATGGCTGAACCACCAGTAGCGGAAGAGGGAGCATCTACTAGTTTTGAGGCAGCTGGTGTAGGGGATATGGATGCAGAGGCATATGGAAGCGAGGACCTGAATAACCAGGTAAGCGTTTAACGTTGTATAATAATTTCTGGAAAACCAATAAGGAATGGCAAAAAGGTAGGGATTACAGCAGCAGTTTGTAAAGTAGATGCATGATTAGCTATTAGGGATGCAAAGCCTCAAGGTGGTGAAAATCTAGTGGGGGAAAAAATGGATGTGAGCACTGAGAAATGATGTATATGTTTGTGGTATACTTTTACATGTAATCTGAACCTGTGGTGGGGTATCCTGGTAGGATATTATAATTTGTGGGAGTGCTTAAGCTTGTTCGTAGTTGGCACTGAATGAATTAGGTAGTGCTAGAAAGCAGCTCCTCATTCTGCTAAAGGAAAAATTTGCGATCAGAATGCGGCGACGTATAGCTGCTGGTTGAGCTGTAGGCGGCGTATTTGCGCTTTAGGGGTGTTCCTTGATTGGGAGAAAGAAGGTAGATAGAATTTTTGTTTCAACATGACAATTTTAATATTCCCCTTGCAATTCATTGTTTATGACCGGGTTATACCAATTATATGTAAACCTTAGGAAAATAATCATGTGTGACATGTTATGAATGTATGGGTTCAGGGTAATTGTAGCACAGATTGTTCATAACATTATGGACAGAGATTTTAGAAACAACATTAAATGGTTGCGAGGTAACAGTCGTAGATGGTGTGAGGGAGAATCCGAGGATGAGTTTTTTTTTTTTAGAATAGTAGAGAAAGATGTATTCACGATGCAAATCACGAAAGCAGGGGAAAAAAATTTCCCCGGCATGTTGTTTGCGTAAAGTGTTATTCATGGTGAAGAGTGTAAAAGCAGAGTGAAGTGCAATTCTGTTATGGTAACTTATGCATGTAGTGGCTTTTTATTCGTAGGACACATGCTACGACATGGGAATCGAAGGAGATGGTATTGAGGCACAAGGGCTGGAGGAGAATAAGGGTGAAGGGGAAAGGGCCAGCGAAGACAAGGCTATCATGGAAGAGGAGATGCACAATATGGAATTCTACAGTGTCGAAGAGGCTCGTGAATTCTACAACGAGTACAGCAAAAGCAAGGGTTTTGCTATTAGGAATGTGAAGCGGGTCAAAAACGCAAAATGCGACATCGTTAGGTATTCCTTTTTGTGCAACCAGGAGGGCTACAGGCTTAAAAAGTGGTTTGGATGGCCGATAGAAAGCGGGGACACAAGTCAGTTACCCGGTGCAGGTGTTCTGCAGAGCTTAGGATAAAGAGAAAGAGCGACACAGGGACTTGGGTAGTTTGTCGGTTTGTTGCAGAACACAATCACAGGCTACTCTGAGAGAGGTTTGTTGGATATTTGCCATCACATCGCAGCATGGGTGAAGCAGAGGTGGCGCACATGAATAGCATGCGGGAGGCTGGGATAACCCTGCCTAAAATCTACCATGCCTTTGTTTACCAGGCGGGGGATTTAACCACGTCAGATTCACGAAGCAGGAAATGCAAAATGAGATAAGGAAGCAGAGGAGTGAACATAACGGCGATGCAAATGCTACCATACGGCACTTGCAACGATGTTCTAGAGACCAAAGCAAGATGCATTAGAAATGTAAGCTGGGGGAAGGGGATAGGATGTGTGACTTGATATGGAGTGATGGAAGAAGTCAGGATGACTACGAGGCATTCGGGGACGTGCTCGCCTTCGACGCGACATACGTAAGGAACTAGTACAATCTGCTGGTTATAGTTTTCTCAGGGGTAAATCACCATAATCAAACTTGTGTGTTTGCTGCAGCAATGGTGTCGAGCGAGACGCAAGTGTCGTATCAGTGGGTTCTAGAAAGGTTTCTTGATTGCATGAAAGGTTAAGCACCAAAATCTGTGATAACGGACGGGGACCCTGTAATGAGAGGTGCAATAGCTGAGGTTTTTCCTGCAGTGCACCACAGGCTGTGCGCGTGGCACTTACTAAGGAATGCAACCGCACATGTATCTAAGCCGCGATTCACACAACTCTTCAATCAGTGCATGTTAGCAGATGTAGAGGTTGATCAGTTTGAGGAACAATGGAAGTCAGCGATAGAAGAATGCGGCCTACAGGGAAGTGATTGGGTAAATAACCTTTACGGGAAGAAAAGGTCATGGGAAGATGGGAAGATTGTTGCAAGCAGATACGGGGTACATGATTTTGTGACAAACTTTCAAAGGTGTGTTGAGTTTGTAAGGGACAAGGAGGAGGAGATGGACTTCAGATCGTACTATGGGAAGCCAGTGATGGAGACACCATTTCCTGAGCTGGAGATGTCCGCAGCCAATCATTATACGAGGGACCTCTTTTGTCGAGTACGGGAGTGCTTGCGCAGATTGGTCAGGTTTAATGTGATTGAGAGGAACACCAATGGTAATCATGGGTCGGAGTATGTGGTGCAGAAGTACAGAGAGACGATATACTCGTGACGGGTATCGCACGAGCAGTCGGAGAATGTTTACAAATGTGCATGCCTGCGGATGGAGTCATTTAGGATACCATGTTCGCATATATTTGCGGTCCTCATCGGGACCAGTGTTGTATCATTACCCAGAACCCTCCTTCTGCGGAGGTGGTCGAGGGGGCTATGTCATGCAGGAGACTGGCAATAGTTCTAGCAGGGGAAGCAGACTTTCCAACCACCTACAGACGGAGAGTGGGTGCATTTGTCCACCAGTCTAAGAGGCTAGCAAAGGTAGCATGCCTTACCGAGGAACACTATAAATTGTGCCTTGATAACGTATTTCGTGACACTGTGTCGCTGGAAGCGAAGCTTGGGCTGGGCGACATGCCGGAAATGCACCCGCCTAATTCGGAGGAAGGTGAGGGGATAAGTGTGAAAGATCCCGCTCGTGCACGGACGAAAGGCACGGCGCAAGTTAACGACTCTAGTGCTCAAAAGGGTCTGAAGCAGAGGAAGTGTAGTAACTATGGGCGTCTGGGTCACAGGAGGGCGAGATGCTCTGACAGGGAGAGCCATCGGCAGTGTGAAGAAGCGGATGGTGTTCCGAGCCAAGCGGCATCACAGGTTATTAGTGACATGCTCCCTAACCTATAGTCATGCAGGGCATGAATTATTGGTTTATCTTTCCATGAAATTTACAAAAGAGGTAGACCAAATGTGTGGGATCTAATGTCCGGGGCATAATTCAGCTTCGCATTGTTTTGAAATTGATACACTCAACAGCATAGCAAACCTGTTCTGTTAACATGTGTTATAACAAGTCTGTGTTGTTATAGCACGCAAGGGCTATTTTAAAGGGTCATGATCATGTTAGGAGAGGTCTAGCTAAATAACAGCAACATTGTTTTTTGAATTTCCAGGTAAATGAGCCCTCACCCCGGTGTGCACAAGGCTCAGACGCAGCGGAGGTAGACGCAGAGCATTTAGACGTAAGCTTACTAGAATATTTGATATATATGGAAACTGCAACCATTAGATAGTGCCCTATTTAATATTGGTGTGCTCTTAATAGTTTCGTTTTCTTATTCTATTGAACTTATACATCGTATGGGTGTGAGAGATGCAGGCATCCCCGAAAGGAATGGTCCTAAGGAGTCGAAAAAGGAATCACGAGGATCCGGCAGTGGGCCGAATGGAATCACTAAGAGGAAAGGTTGTGCCAATTGATGAGAATCAGATTTGGACTTTGCAGTGAGGTTAATCTAATTTCATGTTTGCCGAGGAGCATATACTGTTGTAAAACGACGATAAAGGAGACGCTAAGCGCCGATCCAATATCTAAAGTGCAAGTGAAAAGCTAGTCTGGGTCTTGTTAGCATTACTATTCAGGTTTCTAGGTATGTCAAAGACGAGGGTATTTCTTTTTTAACATGGTTGTAATGGAATAGTTTGGATGAGGGTTAAAATCGCAGAGACGCTTGTGATTGGGATGTGCTAATTGAAAACGCAGAAATTGGATTAAATACCCTTAATGCCAGGGAATTTTATTTAAGACATATTTGTCTTTAATTAAGTAAGTGATATAGTCGGAAGGCTTGTCACTTTAGGGGTAAGGCACCCCACGAGATCCCTCGATTAGAAATATCCTGGTTCATTTGTTAGTAAGTTATCAGAAACAGCTCATTGTTGTGCGGCTCTTAAACCAAAGCATCTCATTTCGAAATAATGGGTTTACGGTATAAACTAAAATTCCATACATTCATTTCAGATAAGAAGAAACTGTTGAAATTGGCAAACGAAACAAAAGTTTGTTATTTTAGAGGTACAATTGCCCAATCGTTCACCCAGCAACTTCCAAAGAAATCTATTTTTGATACCATATATTGATCACAGGAACAATTGGTGAACCAATTGGATCTCACACAGAAACAAAAAATTAAGTATAGTACGAGATTGTGGTATCAATAACTAATGCATTAGATCGGGACTGTGATATTGCATAATGATAAAACATGCGTCATATACTGTGTTTATTATGTAATTGGCGTCAATTACATACGAGCAAACATGGCAACTAAGTTGGAACCCTGCTATGCGGATCACATCAATGTATAATTTTAAGCCAAGGGCGTTGTAACACGTTTGAATTTTATAGATAACCTCCCTTATGGAGTATAGAAGTGTTTTCATTTAACATAATGGGCAATCTGTTATGTGCATCGCACAGGCAGATACTTACATTACAACCATAAAATACATCCACGCTTGTAACATACTACTAATAACACTAGCGCAAGACGATATAGCAATCCTATTACCATAGCAACATAGATAAAGGGTCTTGGTACATTTCAAAAGAAACAGCCCGTTATACGCCAGACTCATCAAAATCTGTCACAACGGTAGCTTGGCCCTGACAAATGTCTACCAAGTGGTCTGTGAGGCCTCACCAACAGCGGGCCTAAGCTCATTGCATTGGGCCCCAACAATGCTTGATGCAAGCCTCATCCGCAAGGTATCCTCGTCACCCTGTTTTAAAGAAGAGCTTTAGAAAAACATGGGGAAACATGTAAACTGCATACCGGCTGAGGCTATGTATGAAACAGACGGACATCTTAATTTATCATGAGGCCTTTTGGTTATTGAACTTACCATGGGTCCAAATATGTTCCTGCTGAATCCACCCGAGTGCGAGAGCCAGGAGCAAGCCCAAATGGCAGTTTCGACACTGAAAAATCAACAAAGCCATAGCCTAAATTGTGAACCTCAGCTACACACGATTAGGTGGTAGAATACAAAAATTAAACTACATTACCTTGTTCGGTCTTCTGGTATTCCCAGCGCCTGTAAAATGCGGCCCCAGCCGCTGGTGTCTGGTGACCTATCAATGAAGTTCAGGATGTGCGTTGGTGTTGCGAACATAAGAGAGAATGCCCTAAGCTGTTAGAAGGAAACCCGTGAAAAGCAATACCATGCCACAAAATTTCTCCAAGAAATGCTACCGAACACGACGCAACTGAGAAATTATACAAACTTACCACAACTTTCATCTGCTTCTCCTTCCTCGCCATATTATCCACAGTCCTGTGCACATCTAGAGAATAAACCCTTGGTTTCCTCACATTAAGAATCATCATGTACCATGCCTCGTCGACATCCCAGATGGGAACAAAAACCTAAGAAATTGTGAGGCAGCATGAGATTGGGAACGATAATTTAAAACGTAATTTGAATTGAGCATATCAGCTTTCAATTGAGCAAACAAGTAGAGCAATAACGATATGAAAAATTCTCCGAGGATTTGCAGATTTATTTGTGAATTGTAGAAGGGTTGATTACATGCTCCAGAGCAGTTTTCTCGGGCATCCAAAAACGCTGATAGATGTGGTGAACATCGTCCCACACAATCCCTCTAAGTATGCCAGCAGCAAATGTGGAGGGGAGGAACCAGCAAGTGGCATTAGTCCTTCGCCTAGCATTTCGAGATGCAACCAGAGCAAGTGTGTTGACCACCTGGAATCTATATGAAAGTTTGTCAACTTATTACAGTTTTGTTGTTTCTATCCTAAGAGAATTATTCAGCACTGCACAAGCAGGCCATGCGCAACATTTAACTCATATCATAAAGGACTTACAACAGCGCTAGGAGTGAGTCGAGGCCTCAGTGAAAGTAAACCAACCCTAGTGAGATCATGAATGTCATGCCTGACTAAGATTTCCCTGCCATCACATGTCATTGTGCTTTACTTCTAGGTTATATCAGTGTGAAATTGTGGGATTGAACCAAGTGCAGGGGAACGAATAACACATACCTTAGGTTTCCTACGAATGCATAGACGTAAACAGCCAGCCGAGTTGCCTCAACATCAAGACCCATATCAGCACGTGGCCTGAAGTGCATTCTATAGTTCTGCAAGTGGAAAGCAAACATTAATTAATGTTTGGCAGGGCAACGTTAGCTTGTTTAGATTGTAATGAGGTGAAACTATGTGCTACACAGCTAATGTAGGGGGACTATCTTTAAACCAGTTTCTTATCCAGTCGCGAAAAACATCAATGAAAGGGGACTTACGGCTGGAATGAGGTTCAGAGGGGATCAATTGCAGGTCTCTGTGCCCTTCCTCCTCGATTACCCTGCCCCCCACCCTTTGCCCGGCCACCTCATAAATGGCGGTTGGTACCCCGCTCATTCCCGGCAATCGCAACTGGAATAGGTGGCAAACCGGTCTGGCGTTGGGTGTTCATGTCCTGAGAGGAGACACGTTGTACCTTTCTTGGGAGTTCATTCGTCTTTTTGGACTGAGATCTCACGGAATT
>JASCZI010121243.1:20679-40718 GCA_036250425.1 Stylosanthes scabra | reverse complement strand
AAGAACCTTCCCATAAGGTTCAAAATGTCTTTCTATGTCACGAACTCGGGTGCGAATTGGATCAAAGTTAATCACAAATAGGGTTTTTGTGGGCCTCTGGTTTGACCATGAGCCATCACGGTGGCGACCACGTTCACCCTGTTAGAACAAAACAAATAGCATGTCCTCTGATTAAGATCAAGCAGTGCATTCACAATTTCAATCATACAATGTAAATGCAACTAAAAATGCTAACTAGGCTATCATACCCTAGCCCACACTACAGATAGCATTCGCTTCTCATAACCAAATGGGAAGTTGTCAAGCGCACGAACTGCATCTTCAGCATCTCGCTCATCCTCAAAATAGACAAAAGCAAACCCTGCATAAACAGAACCAGAATTAAAAACATCTAAAACAAAAGTAAAGATCAATATTATAAAATCTCAACATGTTATCCCTGGCAAGAAGTATATCATCTGAATCAGGGAATTATTTCCCTTGTCAAGAACAAAGGAATACAACACCTGCATATATGTGAGAGCTGATGCAGATGATGCTGTAGTGTAGAGGCGTTGAATGATGAAGAAAATGATGATTGCAATTAAAGAGTAAAAATCCAAAATTGAGATTCTGATATTGTGCATGTCATTGCCAGGCATGCTTCTCCATTCAGATTTCAGACAGTAGTAGTGATTCAAATAATAGATGGCATGGCATGACAGGAATTCAATGACCCCCTATTTTCAGTGAAGTTAAGGATGGCATATTAAATTGATTGAAGATCATTCCAGTGTGAGTGGTTGGGTGATGAGGTGAGTGAGAAAATGGAGATGATACTATCGGTGGAAGGAAGGAAGGAGAGAGCAGACAAGCATGAAAGGTTTCCTTCTGTAAAAAGTATAGAAGCTCATCAAATCATATTTTCTCTTAGAACAAGTTCCTGCGTCAAAATAAACACTTATAAAATGGAGGATTGCTTTGCCCCCACAGAAATTTGCTTCCATTTTATCTTCAACCAGGATTACATTAAATTACCAACATTCCAACCCCAAAAGCAGCATTACTAACAAATAATATACCCTAATCTCCAGTGTCAAACCTAATTCTAAGTAGCTATAACTGTTAGATGAGCTATCTATAACCTATCAATACAAGATTTTCCAGCATCTACTAGTGTAATTGTAAAAACACGTTGCAATTTAGAAACCCTAAACATACAAGAAAGTAAGAAACCGATCATAACCGAATACATGATTGATACAAGAATTACCAGATTTCATGTCAACGCGCTCGACCCTGCCATACTTGGCGAACAAGCGCTCAAGCTCTGACTGACGGGTATCATACTCAAAGTTCCCAACGAAAACCGGCCTCATCTTCTCCTTCGCCTTCAAAGCCAAGGTTTCTTTTTTCCCCTCTGAGTACAAAGAGAGAAAGACGATAAGAAACAACGAAGGACGAAATAGAAGAGGGAAAAAAAAACCCTAACCCCTGACGATAAGACACAACGCTGCTCGTTGTTTTGTTAACATGCTTCCACTTTTAAGCAACTGCACTAGAACAGTTATAATCCCAACTTCTGCAGCTTTCTTTTGCCAATCCGGGTTTGTTTGCACTGTAAAACGGCATAAGGCACTAACAGAATTCTCTACCAGCTTGCTTCTTTGAAGATCTTTGTTCTTTCCTTCTTGGATATAGTCATAAATAATCACTAGGGCACCAGCATCAAAGTCTCAAAGCACTTCTCGCTCACATTCTATAGTATGATGGCTTCATCACAACCTTCTACAAGGCAAGAAAAAAGCTTTACTGCACTTCCTCGTAGTTTTTGGTTTTCAGTCTCAAACAACTTAACCAGTACTTGGATAGCTGTGCACTGCACATTCAACAAAATATGATACAAACATCATAAGATATTATGGTAAGGAATAAGTGATAGCATGATAGAAAAGAAAGAAGTTAGTCAACCAAAAATTTCTAATGGAAAATGCTGGTCTCCAAATCACCATCTATAGCCCTGTAGAAGGTAAGAAATATTTCCAGATGTTGAAACTACATTTAGGTTCAGTTAGGAACATACCTCTCTTAGCTTGGTCCTAATATAAGAAGCTGAGGGCGATTGGCACAGGGCATAAAATGTCTGTATAGTGTATTGCCGCACATCAGGCATCTTATAATTAATTAGAAAGAAAAGGTTAAAAACATCCTCATCATATTCTAGCAGTGAAACTAGTGTCTGTGCATCTTGTGACGTCGTTGATGCAACGAGCTGCATAATTATTGGTGCTACATGTTCCCACAAACTCGAAGATGGAATGCTATGTTGGAAAAGAATGTTAAGTAACGGGCGTGCTGCACCTTGTCGAATCATTTCCAGTCCATTTTTCTTTAAACTGGATAGATTCTGAAGAGCTTTAAGGGCCACTATTTTCACCTGAACATCATTATGTGAGACCAAGTCAAGAAGCGGAGCAAGTATACCACTTTCAAACAAGGACTCCTTATTATGGTCAGTTAGCTCCATTTCTGCTAAAGTTGTGGCCATCATCATCTTCACCTCGTCTGACCCTGCAACATGAATAGAAGTTTTATAGTGACTGGTGATTGCTTGTTCATCACTTCACTCTGGTCTTTTTGGTAGCCAGCATAAGAGTTATAGTACTCTTGCATAAAAACTTCTCAAATACATTATTTAAACATTTACTAGAGGCTTAACAAATCATTGGAATGGAGTAGCATTTCTGTTTAAAATTTTCAACTGAGATTTAGTTTTTTAAAGAATTACACACACACACACACACTAAGTGATTAACCAGATTTCTCTTCAACACTGCATAAGTAAAATCCTCAATATTTCAGACATTAATCTCTGGTATAAAATGATGGATTTAACAAGAAGATTGATTTGCACTTTAAAATTCAATAGATGATAGTCCATCAATGATACTGATACACTGAACCAAATTGTGGGTAAAATAACGAACCTGTGGAGAGACGTTGCAGTAACTGCTTGAAATAATTGGCCTTGGCCATCTGTATAACATTGTGGTCAGATTATGAAAGGTTTTCCAACAGCTCTGTTGCATCTCTGGCAGATTGATGGTCATCACTGCTGGACATAGCCACCAATAACAGTATGCAACCTTGAACTTTTCCAATGCGTTCTTTTATTAAATCATATTTGGATAGTTCTAGAAGTAATGCCACTGCTAACTTCCTTTCCCCCAAACGACGACCAAGAGAATGCACAATAGACTCAATTGCATTATCAACATTTGCAATTCTTTCCTGCAAAACATTAAAACATATAAGAAATTGCAATTGGTTTTAGGTTGTAGTAAAGCAAGATTTGCTCAGGGAGTTTAAAAGTTTCATTACTTAGTAAATAAGACACAGTGAAGGTCTTTAAATTCATTAAGCACTGATATGCAATGAGGAGACTCCATCCTACTACATATTAAATAGACCTATTCTTGGATGTTCCACACCATTTTAGTTTAGGTTCATTTAATTTAAGTTTGAATTGTTGTTAAAGGCTGTTACTGATCAGTATTTCTTTATGAAGCAAAATTTTCAATGTGGCCAAGCTGTTGTACACCCCATTATTATAAAACTAAACTATTATTTTGAGAAAAGAGAACAAAAGATGGGTTAAGATTATCAAGTACCTTGGCATCTTCACTATCCTTTGCCAGCATGAAAAGGATAACAAGGGCATTACTCCTAACATCCTGGTTTTTAGCATCGAGTAATCGGATAAGAACTGGAATGTAATTCTCCAGTAAAACCCATTCTCTGTGCTGGCCCTTTTGTTCACACAAGTCTTGAAGCTTCTGTAAACAATGCAGTACTTCCTCACCATCTCCTGATTGGATTTTTTCTTTCACTGAGGCAATTGTAATCATTGTATTCCTGTCTTTCCACTCTTCTATTGATTGTTTCAAGGTTTTGTTGGGTCTCAAAATTGATGTGTCTAAAGGAACCATAGTTAGAGGACACAATTCGTTTCCATCTGCAAACCACTTCTCAATTGCATTCCTTTCAAATGTTTGACCTGATGAAGTTTCAACAGGATCAACCATGACATCCCGGGTAATGGGGCAATAAAAGGACTGTAATAATGGTTCCAAGGGTTGACTTCCCAAAGATCTGTGTTTGTTAAAGTACTTGAGCTCTTTTTGCCTAGGTGATGAAGCTGCATCAGCTCTTTCCAACAAAGCAATGATCTAATCCATTTGTATGGCCTCAGCTAAGTCCTTCCTTAGCTTGGCATTTTCGATTTCACTCTTAAACTCTTCGAGTTCCTTCTTCATTGTTGATTTCTCATTTGTAATCCCAACAGCATCTGCAATGAGAACCAACAAATCATTTGCATAGCAGCGATCAACATTCTTTTCATGTATCCCTGACTCAATTTTCTCTAAAATCTCTTCTTCTGCTATGGCTGCTTTAAACTCAGCAGCCAGCATATTCTCACATAGCTTTACAATTTCTTCAACTATTCATTAGAGAGACTTTGTGTTGCCAAAGGAAGAAGACCAATTGCCCTGCTAATCTCACTAGTGTTACTTTGGATACGCTTGATAATGGTTCTGCAGTTCATTAGGAGATATACCTTGTTCTTCTTGCTGCATTCTTCAGCCAGTTGCTTTGCATCTCTAACTTTGCGACTCAGAATCTCAATGGCCTGGTTGAATTTCTCAGAATCACTAACTTTTCCTTTCTTCAATGCTTTTAAAATGGGTGAAATTCTTTCCAAGTAAGCTGAAAGTTCCTTAAAACTATCCTTCTTCACAAGAACATCACTAGCATAATATAGAAAATCAACAATGGTTTCTATAATTTGAGAAATGGCTTCTGAAGTAGGACCAGAATTCAATACATCCAGAACCATCATCTTTTGGCAAAGTTAGATTAAGGAATGAAGAAGAATCCTCAACTGATTTCTCAGAGGAAACTTCTGAAGAAGATCATATAGCAGATCTTTCTGCTATTGCTATGGTTAATCCTGTTGATGAAGAATCCTCCGATGAAGGATGTGTGACAGATAACGATGACAATAGGCAGCCACGTCAAACTGCACCCTCATTGCCACAACCAGATTTATCTTCATCAAAATTTGGGAATTTCTACTTCACTTTTGATGATATCGATGTTGATAAATACAGACAAAGGTTGAATGATTTTGGTGCTTGGATTGACACTAGAATGACAATTTCTGGTATGACTCTCTCACAAGTTCATACAGAGTTCATCACCAGAATGACTGGAAATCTCAGAGAATGGATGAATGGTTTCAGTGAATATAAAAAGATGGCACTTGTCAATGGAACTTCTGAAGATTTTCTTGGTCTCATACACAAGGAATTCTTAGGAGATATCACCATCTTCCAGAAAAGAAATTCTCAAGAGTACTTTGAGATGAAGTGTTGTTCTCTCAACAGAAGGGACTTGAAAACCCATTACAAAAGAATGATAAGCAAATATTATTCTTTGGGTGGAAACACTAACCCGCCATTGAAGCATGTTTTTATGGCATCCCTTCCAGAAGAATTACAGCCAGAGATACAGAGAATGATGGTAGCTCTTCGAAAAGAGATTCCAACCACCTCTATTGGAGAAATCTACCAAATAGCCTTGGCAGCGCTTGACAAACTCTGTGAGACTCAGAATATGTTCAAGCAATTACAAAAGCGATCCCAGAAGCTCAAAGGTGCTTGCAACAAGTCTTATTTGCAGATCAAGTGCAAAGATAAAGATTCATGTGAATGCAATACCAAGAAGAAGCGCCACTTCAGAAAGTCAGGGCAACCCTTCCAATCTAAGTCTAATTTCCCTAGACGAAGGAAAGGAAGAAGAAGATACTTCAAAAGGAGAAACTTCAGAAGCAAGAAGACCAACAAATGCTTCCTTTGTGGCCAAACCGGTCACTTTGCAAAAAACTGTCCCAAGAAAAAGTCAAAAAGAGAAGTTAAAATGTTGCAGTCCTTACAAGATGCAATCTCTCTACAAGATGGTGAAGATCTTGAAGACATCCTGGAAGAACAACCTGAGAAAGATGAAGACACTCAATATGTCCTACATGTGTCTAATTCTGACTCTCATTCTGATTTCACTGATAGTGAAGATGAATACAGGCCAATCCATGCAGTCACCACGATACTGCCTCAAGAATGGATTACTCAGAAAGAAATGGGACACTTGGGGTCCTTAGGGTTGAAGCAGATTGATAATACACCCAGACCTCATTTCAATCTCAAGGTGAAAGCATCCAAGTACTATCGACCTGTGAAAGCTATTGCGCTTTTAGATACTGGTTCCTGTGCTACAATTGTTAAACCACACATGCTCCCTCGAGACGCTTGGATCCCTTTCAATAAGAAGTTCACTGCAGTCAACCAGGAGGTTTTCACTATAAACCTCATCTCTAAAGACAATGTCGGCTTACAACTCTTTCCAGAAGTAACCACATGGATAAGAGTTTTGGGAAGTGATCTTCTTGACAAAGATGTCCTCTTTGGATATGATGCATATTACAGAACAAGAGGAGTTTCTATATGGCTTGATGGATTGAAATACAAGAAACAATTCCTGCCATTCTCAACCTCTACCAGTGTTTTTGAGATCAGCAATGCTCCATCAGAATATGAGGAGATTCAACAGTGACTCCTTAAAGCCTACTGTGATAGTCATGACAAATTCACTCATCCTCATCCTCTCTGGAAGAATAAAGAATTCTTCATCAAACTTCCCTTCAAGAAGAATGAAGATATCAACCCAACAAAAGCTACACACTCAGGAATGAATCCTGATGATTTGAAGCTAGCCAAGGAAGAATGTGTTGTCCTCTTAGCACAAGGATTGATTGAGCCAACTACTTCAAACTGGGCTTGTCAAGCTTTTTATGTTGAAAAGCGATCTGAACAGATAAGAGGAAAGAAGAGACTAGATATTGACTACAAGCCTTTGAATGCCTTCCTGTAGGATGATAAGTTTCCATTACCAAAGATCACTGCAATAACCACAAGATTGCGGGATGCAAAGATTTTTAGTAAGTTTGATCTTAAAGCAGGATTCTGGCAACTTGGTATTCATCCTGATGATAGATACAAAACAAGCTTTTGTATACCTGATGCCCAATACCAATGGACAGTAATGCCATTTGGGTTAAAGGTGGCTCCATCACTGTTTCAGAAGACCATGATCCGTATCTTTGGGCCTATCCTGAACTCGGCCCTCATCTACATAGATGACATACTACTGTTCTCAAAAGATGGCCCAAGTCACAAAGCCCTGTTAGCCCAATTTGCTGAAATTGTTGAAAAATATGGAATCATGCTCTCAGCAAAAAAGAGTCACATTGGTCAAACCCAAATAGATTTTTTGGGAATGACTTTTCATGACAGATTCTTTCAACCAGGAGATCATATCTCTAAAGAACTGCTCAAATTTCCAGACAACAACTTGTCGGTCAAGCAGGTTCAACCGTTCTTGGGAATTGTGAACTATATCCGTGACTTCATCCCAGATGTGACAAGACATACAAGCCAGCTGTCTAAACTTCTCAAGAAGCAACCCCCACCATGGGGATTAGAACAGACTACAGCTGTTAAGCATCTTAAAGAAATTACTCAGAATCCTCCTCCTTTAAAGATTCCCAGCAATGGACAGCATATACTCCAGACAGACGCTAGTGACTATTTTTGGGGAGCTGTGCTCTTAGAAGAAGTTGATGGGAAAAGACATTACTGTGCTCATGCCAGTGGACAGTTCAAAGAATCTGAAAAATATTATCATGCCACTTACAAAGAGATTCTTGCTGTCAAGAGAGGAATAGAAAAGTTCAGCTTTCATCTAAGCCCCTACCACTTTATCGTGGAAATGGACAATACATCTTTTCCATCAATGCTTGAAGCCAAAGGAAAAACCCTTCCTGATTCACAACTCTTGAGATGGAAAGATTGGTTTTCTCGCTATAAATTCACTGTGAAACACATTAAAGGAAGCCATAACATCATAGCTGACTATCTCTCCAGGCCAAACAAAGACCCTCCTCCAAGAATCCTTCACATCCTCACCATGAATAGCTTTACATTTCCTTTACCAGACTGCCCACAAGACCACCGTTTCTATAGAAGAAAAGCAGAACCTTTTCCCTTCTCCACAACACCGAAAACCCCTGAAGAAGTCTTGACCCTAGCAAAACAATGCTTGTTTTATTGGCTCCATAAGCTTCTTTTGGTAACACACATTGATGCGGACCATCGATATTTTAATATTGAGATTCCCTACTGTGTTGCTCCTATAATCAAAGGACCAATCCCTGAAGAGATGATATGGTATATCTGGGCTCTCTCAGCTCAATATGACTATGCCATAGCTGTTCCAGCATTTGCTCTCTACCACTTGCTTTGTGATCAACAGTTCTCAAGAACGTATCTGGATCAGTTACTGTCAATGTTTGCTCCAGTTCCTCTTTGGCGAGGAAAACTCTATAATATCCTGCATGCCCAAGGCATATGGAATGTTTCCTACAGGAAGAAGCAGAAATTCTATTGCTTCTTTGTTCTAAGAAGACATTTCCATTATGATAAAAGATATGATACCCTCTATACCAGAAACAGCGTCAACATAGTAGAATATTCAAAAGTATGGCCTATCAAAGAAAAGGATTGTCTGAATACTTTGATCAGTCACCTACATGCTTGCAATAATCCTAGTATTCAAGTAGTAGCAGGAATTGAAGGACTCTCCTTAGCTGAAGAAGAAGCAAGTTCTTCACAAAATATTCACACTATCCAGCAAGAGTTAAGCCAATTCCAAACTGACTTTCTTACCTCTTCAATAATGTTTCCAACACCTCCACTTTCACAAGATTTTGATCCATGGGGTGGTCCGTTATCTCAAGATCCTTACAACTTTGAAGAAGAACCAGGTGCACGGATCTATCCTGTTTTATCTAGTTCAACACATGTAGATGCAGGAATAGATGATACTGAGGAACCGGATGATGATGCGCTAGCAAGGCTTGCCGAATATGAACGTCTTGGTGACCACTATTTTCAAAGTGATGATGATAATTTTACACCACACATGGAACATGATGACTTTGCTGATCATGAACCCATCATAAAGTAATGGTCCCACAAGTAGCATTATGTATAATTATGAGTGTAATAATGGAGTTGATAAGCCTTATCCTTATCCTCCACATGTCATGTTTTTTTTGGTTTGTTTAAAGTTGTTTGTCCTTATGTAATTATGTAGCTGAGGATAAGATTCCATCTTATCCGCTACTTGTCTCGTTTTGATTGGTTGTTCAGATTTCCACCTTATAAAGAGACCTCTATATATAGGGGAGCTCACTACTTTTGTAAGATATACGAAACTTTCATAATAAACCATTGTGAAATATTCCACTACTATGAGTTTCTAAATTTCTCTCTTCTCTGAAAACTTGATTTCCTATTATGCTTATCTTTATTCTTTTAGTTTCACGTATGCTCTAGACTTGCCTCAGTAATGAGGACCCTGTCTATCAGAAATGAAACTGAACAGATCCTTGGGATTTTCGTATCCTGAAAAACAAGGGCCTTGAACATGGGTATGCTTGCTATGATAGTCGGGGTTCCCCTGTTAGTGATGCCATGGAAAGATTGTGAATTTTTGGGGATAAGGACTCGTAGCAACCATATCTGTGATCGAACCTTTGGAAGTACGGTTCGATTTACCCAGTGGTACTGGCCCGAGGAAACCTTTGCACACCTCCGTTACCTTTTGGGAGGCCTACGCCCCATAGAAACTGTCTACCTGAGACTGTCCCTTGGCCCATAGTTTGTTCTATTTACTAACAATCGAAAAAAAAAATTTTTTTTTCAGAAAGTCTTGGGATCCAATATTAGGGAGACAATAAAGAATCAATATCATTTTTTCTTCTTTTTTCTCTCCCTTTTACCACACATTATTTGCCTAATTACACTTATTGACTCCTTATTGGTCCCCTAATGTTGGCTCCCTATTGTTTTTAATTTTTGAGATTAATTAAATTTTTAAGAGTAATGCTAGGGAGCCCATGAGTGTAATTAGAGAAATAATAGGTGGTAAAAGAGGAAAGAGAAAAGAAGAAAAATTGATATTGGCTCCCTAACATTGACTCCCAAGACTTTCTCAATTTTTAAAGGTTTTATCTAGGGATGGAAACAGGTCAGGCGGCATATCAGGGGCCTTAGGCCTGGCCTAATTAAGCTTAATGCAGGTCAGGCTTATTTGATAAATAAAACAGGCTCAGACTTTCGTAAAAGCCTTTTTATTTAAAGAGGCCAGGCTTAGGCTCTTTGTAAAGCCTATGAAGCCTAACAGGTCGGCTATTTATATATATTATGTTATAATAACTTTTTAATTATTTAAAAAATAATTTTATTAAATTTTAAATAAATTAAAGAGATATATAATCTATCAATAAAGTTATTTTTTATTTTGAAACCACATAAAAAAATCATTGACACTTATAATTACTAAATAAATATATTTATAAAAGTCAAAACATAAGTTTTTTTATATTTTGAAATTTTATTTATTTTTATTTATAAATTTATTATTTTTATTATTAATTTATTTTTTAACAGGCTTCAGGCCAGGTCAGGCTTTTCGAACAGGCCAGACCAGATAAAATATAAAGTCTTTAATAGATAATAGGTCAGGCTCAATACATATAATTCAGGCATGGCCTGTTTAGACGAATGTCTGACCTGGTCTGGCCTGTTTACCTTCCTAGTTTTATCTATTAAATTTTGCACTAAACATTTCAAAATACCATCAATTTCTTCATCTTTCTGTGAAAAAATTAAATTTAATGAGAATTACTATATTGACCAAGAATTGTTGAATTATATTTATTCCGCCGACATGTTGAATCATTTTTAGAGTAAAATTCATTTCAATTGCTGGAAAAAATTCTATTAAATAGTTTCTTTTTAATAAATATCAACTGCTTTTAGAATTTAATTAAACCCACATCCATTGTATCTGTATGCATTAATTAGAGTTCACCGATCATCTTATATAGCTCTGTGTCTTGTTGCTTAATTAATCAATTAATCAAAGAAAGTCTCTGATTCTGATTTTGTTCCTGAAACCCAATCAATCAACCATACACAAACAATAAAACGGAATAAAGCAAGAGCAGGAATTGAAGAAGAGCTTTGATTGTCCCAAAAAAAAAAAAAAAGAAGAGCTTTGATGAATGCATATTTATAAAGTCGTAATTGAATTATTGTAATTTGAGATTTAAAATATTTATTTTTATTTATACATGTGTACATAGCTTTGATGATCATCCTTGAACACCCTCCAACACCACTTGAGTTCCACAAAGCTCCACGTAGATCCTCTCGAACTCTTCTAACACGTCCCTCACAATTCCCACTTTGCCCTTCTTCATCAGCATCCTCAACAACGCAACCACCTGCCTCTGAATCTGAAACTTTCCCTGCTGCTCCGCCACCTTCTTCATTATCATGGTAACCGCTGCTTCTTCTCCCTTATCATTATTATTATTGCTTGATTGGAGAAACCTCAGGAGCCTCTGAACATCCCTGTGAACGGCGTGAAGGGACTTGGTTCTTTGAGCCACCTCTGTTATGGCCGCTGCGAATCCAGTGGCTGGCTTTGAATGGAAGATTGGAGAAGAAGAAGAAGAAGAAGAAGAAGAAGAAGAAGAAGAAGAAGAAGAAGAACATGGTTGGAGTGGTGATGAGGATGAGGAAGCAGAGAGGGATAGAAAAGTAGAAGAAGAAGAAGAACTGTTGTTGGTGCTGGTTTTGGGAGTAATTGAAACATAGGATTGGCGGTTGGGGGTAGTTCTTATGAAATGGTTATAGAATAATTCACGATGATGATGGGTTTGTGTGGGTGAAGATGCAATGTTGAGGATTGAAACTGTGCTTGATAATGTATCCATGATGGAAGATACAGAGCATAAAGAAGAAGATTGTAGAGTTTTGGGGGAGAATGGGTTTTAGCTGAGTTGAGAAGAAGAAGCCAAAAGAGAGCTAATGCAATGTAAGGATAAGTTTTGGCCACATAGCGGAAGGGTTAACCTTCAAGCTCAAACCAAACCTGTCATTTTTTGTGGGATTCATTATTGAACTTTAAACTTGTTATTACGTGAAAAGAAATCAAAATCCTCCAAGTCACAACTTTCTTAAAAACATCTCCAATCCTAGTATTAATATAAATATTATTTTGGGTTCTACAAGATACCACGTAAATATTTGTGGAATCATATATGATTTAAGATAAATATGAGATTTATTATTCTAATGCTTGATTTTAATTTAATATCAATTTGAGTTCCACATCATATTATTTAATTAACCTGCATTTAATTAGTTGTACACATGATACATTCTAATTGGCATTCATTCAAAGTGATACGGTATCAACTTAGTGATACCGATATCACTTGCCTTACTTCCTCCAATGCATAATTCAATATCAACTCAGTTCATTTATCATTTCAATAAAAATTGATACCCAAAAAACATCCCATTAGAGATGCTTTAATTAAACCGCATTTAATAATTAGTGAATTTTTGTTTTTAAGGATTTCTTGAACTTAAATTTTTGAATTGAATTAATCTATATGTATTATTGTATATATTCAAACACATCATTTAGTAGCATAGAAAAATATAAATATTAATATAGAAAAATTTATATTTCTATGTTTATGTTTATATTTTTCGTGTCGTTATGATGTGTACACATAATAATACATTTAGTATTATTGTTTTAAATATATCTGATGCAGCCCAACGGCCAAGGGAGAGTGGAACAAAAAAAGAACTTGTTAATGCTTTTTTCCATTTTTTTATTTACAACCATGCTAAGTATCCAATAAAAATTCAGTCAATATCAGTCAACAGCTTAAATTAGATGTTCTATTTTTTTATGTTTCAAATGTTTTGTTTTTAAGTTTCAAATGTTTTATTTCTAAAAAAATATAAAGTTGGCTAAAGTTGCTTTAGGTTTCAGGTGTTTTATAACTTTCAATTTGGATGTTCTATAAACAGTAATTTCGAATGTTCTATTTTTTATTGGCTAATTTGTTGGTAGGGGTGTTAAGAGGCCAGACCAGATTAGACTTTGGCTTAATAGGCTTGGCCTACATAAAATTAAATTAGCCTGTTTTTTGCCTATTATCTATCAATTATCATAGACTTATTTTTTTGGTCTGACCTGGGTTATTTAAAAAATCTGGCCTGGTCTTAGGCTTGTTTTTTAAGCCTGTAACAATAAAAAAAGGTCTCAACATTTCTTTTTGTCTAATTTGGAAACAGACTAGCCCAATAAAAAATTTTAATAAGTAAGTTGGTGTAAATACGGACTTATGACTTAATAAACTTGTATAAATTGAATTATTATCAATTGTTTTTTTGAATTTGTCTAACATAGAACAAAAAAAGATTGTTTTGAATCAACAAAAAATTATATTTTCATAATAGACTTTTTTTTTATGGCTCAAGCCTGCCTATATATATAAAAAGGCTTTTATATTTATCTATATTTTTTCTTTCACTTAATATATTTTTATTAATTATAATGGAAGATGTAGTAATAATAGATTGAAGGTTCTCTCATAAAAAAAGAAAAAAAGATTGAAGGTTCAAAGAAAAGAGTAAGAATTGAAAGCACTAAAATAGAGATAAAGACTTGATCAAATATATTGAATTATCAGGTGTCACTTGGATACCACCATAATCGTTGTTAGTGGAGCTTGAGTCACATGGTCGTAATTTCCTAGCAGCCCAAGCTTCAAGTGTCGGTGCAGGAAATCACTGCAAATTGCCAATTGATTTAAAGAATGTTTTTCTTTTATTAGCGTATGGTCACATATGGACCAATTAGCCTCTGCTCCTTTCATGTGTAGCTGGAACATATCGTAGTAGGCCATGCTCCTGCATGCTACATATATGTATATACACTCTTCATTTAATTTAAAGCTGCCAAATAATTGACCCAAAAAAAGTAAGATACAAAAATAACATTCAAATTATGCATGGTAAAGAAAGAATATAATAATAATCTCTTTGTTTTCAGAATCTTCCTTACAATAGTGCTGTTATTATTAATATTGTCACACAAAAGCATACATATAAAAAATACACAATTGAGGGAAAATGCATCTATCATGTACTTCAATTCGACGATAAGTGTGGATCGGATATATGTTAGTAGGGGAAAGAATTAATAAGGTGTTAAAGCTTGTTATATTTTAGGTGGAGTTTAATTTGAAGTTTCTGTCTCTGTCGATTCTTCTGTATTCAATAATTGAGGCTCACCTGCACTGATTCACCTTGGTAAAATCGTAATCAGACAGTGACACATAGCATAGGCTTGAGCTGTTTTTGTACTGTGTCTGCATGAAAAAAGCTATATATGCATGGATTGGCCCTTATATTAAGACCCAACTGATCCGAGGCTTCAATTAATTAGTGATAAGAGGCGTCGAATTCAAGTCTTATACAAGACATAAAATTGATTACTTATACATATTTCCTCCTGCTAGAATTTGAAGAGTTGTGCATCTCTATTAATAGTATGCTTAAAACTCCTATGGCCATATAAAACAAAAGTAAATTACATATATATTATTTTGAGGGTGGTACACTAATATCGGTAAAGCATTAAAGTGAGACAAAGAGTGGGCCACGTTTTTCCATATTGCCTATGTCTTATGGCACTATTGAGTATTGATTCAACACTACTGGTCTTTTCTGCCTCTCTCTTTTCCCACTTTCTCCTACTTACCTCCACAATACTTAGACCAATCATTAATATCTTTTGGTTTTCTAAACAATAGTAATCAAGTTTGAGAAAATGAACCAGGAAATGAATGGGATTGGGGGTGAGAGAGGAAGGGAGAATAACAATAACAATGTGAATGTGGCGGAGAGAATAGATTATGTTTTCAAAGTGGTTGTGATTGGGGACTCAGCAGTGGGGAAGACTCAAATACTGTCTAGGTTTGCGAAGAATGAGTTCTGCTTTGACTCAAAGTCCACCATTGGTGTTGAGTTCCAAACCAGGACCGTCACCATCAGTGGCAAACTCATCAAGGCACAGATCTGGGACACTGCTGGCCAAGAAAGGTTCATTTCATGAATTCCTTGCTTCCTTCCTTCCTTCCTTCCTTCCTAATTCAAAGTTGTTGTGTACAGGTACAGGGCAGTGACAAGTGCGTACTACAGAGGAGCATTAGGGGCAATGGTGGTGTACGACATAACAAAGAGGCAGTCATTTGATCACGTGGCAAGGTGGATCGAAGAGCTGAGGGCGCATGCAGACACTTCAATTGTCATAATGCTCATTGGGAACAAGGCTGACCTTCTTGACCGGAGAGCCGTACGGACGGAGGATGCGGTCGAGTTTGCGGAGGATCAGGGGCTCTTCTTCTCCGAAACTTCAGCTCTCACTGGTGAGAATGTGGAGACTGCTTTCTTCAAGATTCTTCAACAAATTCATTCTGTTGTCTCTAAGAAGTCCTTGCTATCTGCCAACAATGGCAACAATGCTGCCTCTCTTAAGGGATCAAAGATTGATGTAATCTCCGGTAATGACTTGGATATTACTGAGATTAAGAAAATCTCTTCTTGCTCTTGTTGATCTTCTTCACCTTCATCATCCTCATCTTCTCATTACTAATACTGTGTTTATTTAACAAAACTTAAAAGTACACCTATATGTTGTTTGTTTAGTTCAATTTATACACTTCTTTAAGTCCTTTAAGCAAAGAGTTTTTGGTGTCTAAGAGAAGCTCGAACTTAAAACCTCTTACAATGGGAAGAGAGTAATGTCATATGAACTATAGATCATGCGACATCTAAGCAACGAATTTGTCTCTCATTTTTAATTTGTATGGGAAGAAAAGTATAATTTGGTTGGTTGAGACTTCAGGGCAGAACTAGAACACTCTAGTTTTTTTTTTGGGTAAAGTATTATTTATATCCTTAACGTTTTCGTAAAGTTTTAAAAATACCCTTAAGATTTAATTTAATTCAATTTTACCCTTAACGTTTTTTGTTAGTTTCAATTTTATCCTTATGGTTAATTTTTTAACAGTCAACCATTAGTCAACTCCTTTTATTCCAGTTTTACCCTTGGTTTTTTTTTACCTCTCATCCATTTTTTTGTGTTGGTCTAAGTTTAACCTACCCGACCTGGAATACCACCCCGAATCCAAACCTAGTTCCCAGATGCAGCAAAAAAGATCTACATCTTCCTCTTCATGGATCGCCGTTGCTGGAGCTTGGGACCGTCGCCGGCTGATGAAGCCGTGGTGCGCCGCCGCTTCTGCTTATGAGACAGAGCACGTCGTCGTTGCCGGTTGTTGAAGTAGTGATGTGCCGTTGCTGCTGCAATTTTGAGTCCTGTCATTTTGGTTTTGGTTTGGATTTTAATTTTAATTTTTTAGTTTAAATTCTTATGTTGTCTAATTGCTTTTACTAGACTACTGGTATCAATAATGTTTTTTCAATCACGACGATGATGGTGCTCGATCGTAAGTGATGGTGATAGGGAAGCAAGAGGTTATCCTACATCTAGAAAATTAGACATGGTAGATCCATATCCCTTACTGTTGACTTGATGCAAATCATGATTTTTTGGATTGTCGGAGCTCTCAACAGAAAAGTGCCATGTTTCAAAATGAGGTGAATCCAAAACTATATTTGGTTGTTGGCTTAAGAAATTGAGATGGGCATCACACTAGATAAACTTTTCAAAATGCTTGGACAAAAGCCCTTGTAAACATTCCCAAAAGATGTTGCATGTGTTTGCTGTCAAATGGCCTCAGAATATGGTAATTGAATAGTAGAATTATGCTCATATTGATGATCTTCTTTGAGTTTGTGAATTTGAATTTGATTATTAATGTGTGTTTATTTGACTATGTGCTGTTAGATGACTATGGAGTGTGTAGGGCTGTTCATGGATCGGGTCAGATCCGTAGACCCGCGGTAATTATCCGCAATCGGGTCCGAAAATTGCGGATCTGATCTGATCCGCAGTGCTTGAGGATCGGATAGCGGATCTGTCTAAGACATTCGCGTATCCGATACGCGCATCCGCGTATCCGCAAAATTATATTAATAAATAAATAAAAATTAAAAAAAATATATATAGCTTATAAGAAAATTGAAGAAACCCTGTACTTCTAACATGTTGCGCCGTTCTCTACCCTAATCTCTCTCAATCTCTCTCTGAGTTACTCACTTACATTCACATCAACAAACAAGTGAACAACCACTTTCACGGACCACCACCTCTACTTTCACGGACCACCACCACCCACGACCACGAGTCTACACCGCCTCCACACCGTCTCCACTCTCCACGACCACGAGTCCACACCTCCGTCGTCTCCACTCTCCGCGAGTGTCAAACCACCACAGTCCACAAAAAGTCGTCCAGAACACCGTCTCGTCAGGAGCTTCGTCGGCACCGCCTCGTCCTAACCGCTCGTCACCACCCCTCGTCGGCTCGTCCTCTCAACAGATCGGCGCCGCCTCGTCTGTTCTGCTCATCGTCGCCAGTTATAGTCATCGCCGACCGTCGTCCCGGCTGCTGCGCCTCGTCCTTTCCAGTCGCCGCCTTCTAGCCGCCGGTAAGTCGCACCCCTTTTGTTTATTTTGGCTTTTTTCTAATTATTATTAAAACCCTAAATTGGTAAATCCTGTTTTGATTATTTTTGTGTTCTGATTATTTTTGGCTTTTTTTTCTGGTTTGCAGAGTTGAAGTGAAGGCTAAAGAAACCTCTTGTACCTGAACCTGAAGGCTGAAGTTGCAAGTTAAGAATTTTACAAGGTTTGTTTTTTCACTTTCACAATGCTTCTTCTCTGCTGCTACTATTATTATTATTATTATTATTATTATTATGCACTGCTGTCTGCTTGCTTGAATCTATTTTACTAAGTTTCACTAATGTGTTTTCTGTTGGTTTTCATTTACAGGGATGAATGGATGCTGGAATTTGAAGGATTCAAGTGAATAAGTGATGGGGAAGACAAATGTTGGACTGTGGTTTTTTGTTGGTTTTCATTTATGTGAACGTTTTCTGTTGGTTTTCATTTATAGATTTGTTTGCACTGTAACTGTTTGATGAATTTTAGGTTGTATTATCTGAATTTTAGATTATGTTTGAACTTTGATGAATAATGTAGTTGGAGCATGTAAAAACAGGTTTTAGTATTATGTTTGAACTTTGATGAATGATGTAGTTGGAGTATGGAAAAACAGGTATTGAAATTGGGTCTGGCAGGTTTTTTTTTTTTTCAAACTCTTCATATTTGCGGATATATCCGCAATCCGATCTGCAACCTGCGGATAATATCCGCACTCGGATCGGATCGGATACGAAGGGCAAAAATGCGGATATTGTATCTGATCCGATCCGATCAAAACTATGCGGATCGGATCGAGAAAAAGGCCATATCCAATCCGATCCGTGCACATCCCTAGGAGTGTGTTTATTGATGGGTGGAGAAGGGAAGAAAGAAGTTAGAGAGAACAGAAAAGTGTGATGGAGGTAGGGGAACAAGACAAGGGTAAAAATGTAAAAAATTTTGTTGACCCTGAGTTGACTGTTAAAAATTTGACGGTAGGGATAGAATTAAAATTTATTTCAAACATTAAGGGTAAAATTGAATCAAATCAAACGTTACGGGTATTTTTAAAATTTTTCGAAAATGTTAGGACAAAAAGAATACTTTACCCTTTTCTTTTTTGTCATGTTTTTTTTTGGTACAATGAGGGGCACAAAGGCCATTTTTTGTCATTAGATCACTAGAGACTAGACATAGAGCAGACAAGATTCTCGGGCTTGATTCCGTTTTTCTTTTCTGCTTATTCCAAAAGGCTATTGTTATTAGCGTTTATGAGGCCCATAATGAAGAACTCCCTACATGGGCCCAACTATAATTTTGCCAATATTTAAATAGGGCAAATCACTCATTTAAATAAAATCTACTCTAAAATTACTCAATTACACATTCTTTAAATCATTTATCTTTTTGCATAAAATAAATTTATATAAATCGTTTAGGGGTCCGACGATACATAAATCGTTGTACCCCTGCAATGATTTAGTGGGGATCTTAGAAACTAAAGAATCGTTGTACTCCAACAATGAATTAAAATCATTTATAAATCAAATTAATTTATTAGAAAATTTGTGTTATTTTTTTCATTAACCAATGGATGTATTATAATGATCTATGACATGACAAATCATATATTTTTGCTATACCTACTATTATTTTTATTCATATATTATACATTAATCAACTACCTAATATAAATACATTACATATTATATGTCATACAATATATAAGTCTTGACTTTTATAAATGAGAAAATTATTTTTTAACTATATTAGAAATATAGAAGGAAGAAGAAGAGAGAAAAGACAATGGAGGGAAGATCATTGTTGTGCGTACCAATTAAAACTCTAGCAAAATCGTTGAAGGGGTGCCATGATCTTCTTTAATTGTCTCTATCCTAATAAATCGCCGTAGGGGTTCGACGATTTTTTTATCTTTGCGTTGCCTAACAACTCGTTGTTGGGGTACAATGATTCTTTAGTTTTTAAAATCCCTACTAAATCATTATGGGGTACGATGATTTATTTTAAAATGTTGTATCGTTGGACCCCTTAAACGATTTATATGAATTTATTTTACGCAGAAAGATAAGTGTTTCAAAAAATATGTAATTGGATAATTTATATTTTATTTAAATGAATGATTTGCCCATTTAAATATTTAATTTAATAATTTCGGCTTTAAAATCAAAGCCCATACCTTGAACTTCATAAAAAAATATTTGATTGCCAAAAAAACAAAATGAAAAGAGTTTTATATATATTTACCATGTAAACTATTTTATAATCGCATTCGTTATTTTGTATAATAATTTATGGGCTAATTATTAAAAACATAGAGTTTTAATAACATAGTAATATATAATTAAATACATTTATAAAACTCCTTTATACTCA
>JASCZI010121243.1:1198-17375 GCA_036250425.1 Stylosanthes scabra | reverse complement strand
ATGTACCGAAGAAATTCTTAGAATTGGTTAATTCTAAGTGGATGCACTTTTTATGGTGGAGTGTGATAGCTATGGAGCTATGATTGTCGGTGTTGACAATGTTATTGTTTTCAATCAAGGTGGAGATTGTTGGGTTTGGTTGAAAATAGTGTGTATTGAAAGGCCCACATCGCTTGGTGTAAGAAGTGTGGGTGGGCCTTTATGTTATAAATAGGGGCTTAAGTTAAGAGTTTTAATTGTATCAAGTCAATACACATTGTATGACTTTTAAATTCCTTCTTCTACTTTAGAGTTTTCTCTTGTAAGAGTGTAGAGGGTGTAGTCATTGTAACAGTGTGGGAGTGCTTGGTGCCGGAGTAGAAAATATTGTGATGTATGGTGTAATCCTTGTTCCATAATATTTTCTTGGTTGTCATTTGGCAACGGCCGTGGTTTTTCCCTGTTTTTGGGTTGTGTCATTGCTCTTTCCTTCTTTATTTTAATTCTCCATGGGGCATGGTCGCGATGCCCAACATTTTTTACACTCAATGGATAGTCAGTACCAGCACTGCTTACCCACCTCCCACCGCAGCTCCATTAGTCTCAACCTCCACAGCGAGGCTCCATTATTCTCTCTCGTCGTAGATGTCTCACTATTCCCCATCACACCAACACACCCAACACGATGTGGTTCAGACTCAATCGCTTGTTCAGCACCAGCCTAAGCGTCCATATCGTCCATTTAGGCAGATCTGACCCTCAATTTGTGGTACAGGCAAACTAATACAACAACAACGTAGGCGTAGATGACTGCTTATTGTATTTTGTTTTATGTATTTGCGCTTTGACATTTATATGATACTATGTTTATTATATGTATTACATTATTTATTACTTTATGTCATTTTAAACAAAAAATAACATTCTTTTATGTAAAAACGTTTTTTAATGTCGACGAGATACGTAATGTATGTACATTTTTGTAGTTTTGTACAGCGTGTACATTTGTGAAAATATGGATTTTTTTATAAAAATAAAAAGCCCTTATTTACATTGGATATTCTACTTTTTTTTTTTTTAGCTTTCAAATATTCTATTTCTAAAAAAAATATAAATTTGATTGATGGTTGTTTTAGGTTTTGGATGTTCTATAGCTTTTATTGTAGAAGTTCTGTAAACAATAGTCACAAATGTTTCATTTTTTGTTAATGAATTTATTGGTTAGAAAATTATTGATTACCTATATTTTTTTTATTTATTTATTAATTATTTTTATTAAAAAAATTCATAAAATAAGCTGAAAATAAATATAATTGTAAATATTTTAAGAAATATATCTACTGAGAATTTGTGTTTTCATATTTTATTTTCCCATATAATTTCTAGAAGAGAAGAGTATATTGGCCGAAGATTCTGTACTCACATTATAATTTGTATTCTCACATTAAATTTGATTTTTTAAATTTCTTGGATATATTGGTTCACACTTTTTTTAGCTAGAGTACGTTGTCTTTATGTGTTCATGTACCTCCTTTATAGAATATGGTCAACAAAATCAATTATAGGAGAAGTTTTAGTATCTGCAATAAAACTTCTTTTACTCTGGACTTTGACACTAAACAATGAACTTGAATAATGCCATTATATTAGAGTGAAACGGAGGATGTCCGTATCTAAAATCAATCCAAATCTAAAGGATAAAGACCTAGAATTCCTCGAATAACAGTTTCCCAAGATAATCTTTACTTCTTTAGCATGTCAGAATGTCGTCATTCACCAAAATTCCTTTTATATACAAACCCCCCACATAATCCTTACTAAATTGAATTCAATACTATTGGCCGAGGTGACTATGATTCTACAAAATTTAATAAAGTACATGTATTTAAAAGAGTACAGCAACGAATAATCACTTAGAATTTTAATGCAAGAAATATATATAGAAAAATAATAATAATAATTGATTACTACAAGAAAAAGGAAAATGAAACTGAAACGATCAACACCTCGTACTTCAAAAAGTACTATAACCAACAATCACATTATTGACAACCCTTACAATTCTATATTCCTTTCTTGTAAACGATCTACTAACTATAATATTCCAAAGATATTTAATATGTATATTATTTTTCTTCTAATTTTTAGATTCAAAATCTAGGATAGTTGCTATATCTAACATACTTAACATCTTGTTTTTCTATATAAAACTATGCATATTTTTATGGTTATTATCTAAAGAATGTGTGATGAGCAATAGTTAAGAAAAGGTTTGACTCCTAAAATTATTCATAATAATATATTTAAAGAGTTTTGGTATAAAGTATTAATATTAAAACACTAGTACCAACATTTTGGAAGCATACGATATAAACTGATAAGTATAAAAAGGTTGTATATTAATTTTTTGAAATGTCATTTATGGATATATATGAATATGTTAAAAAGCAATTTTGTAAAGTCAGTCCCGCGCTTTCACTTAGCTACACATGGTAACGTAAAATGTGTTAATGTCCCATCTCCTAGTTTCCTGTCCTTGTCCCATTCTCTTCGTGAGAAATTTTTGCCTTGTCTCTGTGTTTAGGAAGATTTCTCGTTTCCCATATGGATTCTCATTCCTTGTCTATCTCAGATAGTTTTAATAGAAATTTTAATAAATCTAAATAAAAAATTAAAAAATTAGTACAAAAATATTAATATAATGAAACATCATTTAAATATATTTTATCTAAAGTAATAAATTATTTAAAACTCAAATTATATTCAAAAGATAAAATAATATAGGAAAAAAGATAAATATACTCTTGGCCTTTTTAAAGCTCGACAAATATACCCCTAACGTTCTGGAAATACCTCAATGCCCCTGACCTTCAAGAAAACAAGACATCTTTGCCCTTCTGTTATTGTGCCTCACGTGCTCGTTTGGTAATGTTGTGACTCTTAAAAAATTATGCGTAAATATATAGTTTTTAAGGTCGGTTTGGTAATGCTATGGCTTTCAAAAAGCAGTTGAACTCTTTGGGCTCTCAAAAAGCAGCTTTCGGAGAGCCATCATATAGCCGTTTGGTAAAACATCTCAAAATTGGCTCTCAAAAACAAATGCTCTCAATAGCTCTTTAGATGTCATTTTGCTTTTTAAAGAGTCAGAGGCAGTTTTGAAAAACTACTCAACAACTGCTCTCAAAAGCACCCGGCTTTCGAAAGTCAGGAGCAAAAGCTACTTGGTGGCTTTTCGAGTTACCAAATGCAAAGAGGTGACTCTTACTCTCAAAAACAAAAAACATGAGCATTTAGTTAAAAAGCTTTACCAAACTCATCCTTAGAATTATATAATCTATAGGTATACATAAAAAATCAATCATTAAATTAATTTTAAAATATATATTAAAATATAAAATATATGGACTGTTTTAATATCTGAATTTTGGTGTGTAAATAATATTTTTTAATTAGAACCTTTTTTTTTTTTTAAGTAAGAAGGATTTTTTAGAATAATATAAAGATAAAGATTGATTTGAAGAAAGGAAATAAATGGAAACTTCTATGGTGGACATCAGTATGGAGGTCAATGGTGGCAAGCTTCTGATCAACAAATCTCGTAGTGACATGTGGCAAAGGAGTTTGAAAAGTGAAGATACGAAAACTATGTGCTGGGGGTAGTTATAGTATTACAATTTGAAAAAATTTTGAGATAGACATGACCTAAATATTGAGCTTAAACAAAACTTGGAACACAACAATTGCATCAGAGTATTTTTTTATAGTGAAGGATAAAAAATTTAATTTTGTTGGGTAATTTTTTGGGAAGATGGGAAATAAGGCTAACACATAATAGTTTATGTGTTTATTAATATGGTGTGGGAAAAAAATGACAATAATAATAACAATAATTTATTATATAATATTAAAATAGGATTTCTGCACTTAATGATGGAGCGTTTGACATGACACGCTTCTGAAAGTGTTTCCTGATTTATATTTCTTAATTAATTCATTCAAATCAATTAAAAAATTAACATAAATGTTATGCATTAAATTGATTAATATAATTAATAAATTGATATTAATTATAATTGATTTTGTAAAGCATAATTGAATCTCGGCATGTGAATGGTAGAAATACAATATAGAAATATTCGTTAATTGGGCAAGTAGATTAGGAAAGTATCTTTTTCTAACTTATATTCTTATTCCTTAGTACTGAACGTTTCAAAACATATATGATTTGAATGGGTATATTAAAGGTTGATTAATTAAATAAAGATTATTAAAATCCTTGCCTGAAATGTAATTCTGTAGCAACATGGTTCTCTATAAATACTCCATAATTCATATGCATGTATCATTGTCACGATATTCACTCTCAGCATAAATTCTAATTGGTAATACTTTTTTTCTTTTGTAGGACTATAATGACAACTAAGTGAGTTGTTAATTATATCATTGTTTATGTCTTATGAATTGTATATCATTGGCATTAGTTATCCTCACTCAATTCGGTGACCTCAATATTTAGGTATGATCTCATCAAGCGAGTCAATATTGGGCCTGAACATAAGGTGTGGAAGCTAAAAGTTCGTATCATTAGGCTTTGGAGCGTTGCTCACTTTGCAACTTCTGGGATGAAGGCACCTATTGAGATGGTTGTCCTTGATGAAAAGGTGATTTCATCTTTTCACATTTATTATACAATTTAGTGATTTTTTATTAAATATTGTTCAACATTTGATTTTTAGTTTTGACAATATTTTATATTTTTCACTTAATTTTTATAATAACTGGATTTATTTTTTAATTTTAGGTTGAGTAGATAAATAAAAATATTGAAACACCTTGGATTTTAAATAATTGATTAAAGTTAATTTGCTTTTAAAGAAAGTGCGGTGGGGATGGCTACTTCCCCAGAGTACTGTTTTGTTGTGCTCGATTTATGTATCAACACATGTAATTTTAAGAGTAAAGATGGAGTCATTTTTGCCGGATGATGGGGTCCCATGTAATAAAAAAGTCAGAAAATCATGAGTGTTTTATTTTGAAAATTACATATTTTGAGTATGTTTCATGCTGTGATTTTATATGTTATAAATTTTCAATTTATAAATTATTTTTATGGCTACCATGCATATATTTATGAATGGTAGATTCTTCTCTTTCTCTTGTATGTAGTTTAATTTTTTACACAGTAATATCTTAATAAATGGACAATAGACAATATTTATTTATATCCTTATTAAACTAATGCTTTCAGGGAGAGATGATTCAGTGATCGAAATGTTTATTCCTATTTTTGAGGGAATATTGATTGAGAGCAACGTATACGTGATCACTGATTTTGCTGTTGCGCTTAATACCATCAAGTTCAAGACTACTAAACATGAATTTAGAGTTCACTTCAAAAGGAACACAATTGTGCGTCCAATGCAAGATTGTTCCATTCCTTTGAATGGATTCGATTTTGTTCCATTCACAAAAATACAAAGAGAGTCTAAGGAAGATGGTCATTTAGTTGGTAAGTCCTTTGTCGTATTATACAATTTCTAAATATTGATTTAAATATCTTTCCAAAAGAAATCTACGAAATCAATATATATGATAATTCTTTTACGCATATGCTTAACTTTTGTTTATGTTTTTTTGTTATTTTTTTAGATGTCTCTATTTTTTCTTTATTTCTTTGACAATATTATAAAAAATTTGGTAGCAGAATCGGGTTTGATTTTTCGGGCTTTTCATCAATTGAATTGTCGCCTTTTGTATTCTACTGATATGTTTTAATTTAAAATTGGTGGAGGCAGATTTTAAAGACAGTAAATAAATATAATTCTTGCTCTATTGAGTGTCATTGGAAACAAAAAAAAAGGCATATAGATAATAATTGTACATACATATGATTTATTTCATATTAAGTATATCTTTCAATTTACTTTTTATATACTGGGGTATCACAGAATCATCCATTTTTTTATACTTCACAGTTTTCTGGTGATTCTTTTGATTTAATATAATCGATTATTTAACTAAAATTCATTAGCCATCCTTAATATGAAATAGCATACGTTAAAAAACATTTAATTCAGTATAATTGTTGATAAAAAAGAATAGTCATTCTCCACCTTTTAAATGAATTAATTTTGAATAAATATTTTGTCAAGTGTTGTTGTATGATAGAAATATTTAAAGCCTTCTGGAAATAAAATACACAATAATATAATAGAGTATCCATGGCTAACAAGAACTCAAATATTTATTTTTATTTACAAGTGATAGGGTGATAAGTCTATTAGGCTGCGTTTAGAAGAGAGACTGAGACTAAGATTGGGGACTAAGACTGAGAGACTGAGACTGAAATAGGTTTGTGTATTGTGTTTGGTTTAAAATTAATTAGAGATTGAGATGGAGAGATAGAAATTAAACTAAGTTGATGGAACAGAAATAAATGTTAGTATTAGAAACTATAATGTTGATTGAGGGTATTTGAATAAAAATATTATTAAAGTTTCAATCCCAGTCCCCAGTCTCCCAGTCTCTATTGAAAATACTAGAATTCTGGGGAGGGATACTGAAATTTTAGTTCCAGTCTCTATCCAACAAATACAATACTGAGTCTCAGTCCCAGTACTCAGAACCAAACGCACCCTTATTGTTGTTTTTGCAGATGTAATAGGACGGCTTGCCTCTAAGGGTGACTTAGTCGAGTTCGCGAGAGATGGCAAACCGTCAAATTATATAAACATAGAGCTTGATGACCTTGAGTAGTTATGCTTAATATTTTGTCCCTTATGCTCTTCTTTTAGAATCTTATTTGTGGTTATGTAAGTCACTTCATTCTACAAATATTGTTTAATTTTTTATACAGAGGTGGGAAGAAATTGAGGGTTACACTGTGGCAGTCTTTTGACATTGACTTGGTAAAATTTCTGGAGGATCAGCCGAGTGAAACTTATGTGGTTATTCTGCAAATGGGCAAGATGAAAATGTTCAATGGTATGCTTATTTAAAGTGGCATTTGATTGCATCTTGGTTGTCTTTTAATAATGTAACATTATTCTTTAAACTTATTTGGTCTTTGTTAGGGATCATGGGTGTTTCAAATACAAATTATATAATTCTAGACTATTTGTCAATGAGGAGTTTCCGGCTGCAAAGGAATTCTTTGCGAGGTAGGGTGTATGAATATAGAGTTTGAGTTTAACAGTTATTACAAAATGTTTTTGCATAAATATGTTAACTAAGACAGCTCAATGGTTTGGTAAAATATTAAAGGGTCAAGGAATTGCACTCTGTTGACGGAGTAATGCCACTGGTTCATGCTCAAGGCATTTCTGCTGAGGAAGATTTTTTACGTCTGTCAGTTTACAAATCAATCGGTGATATAAAGGAGCATAATCAGGTAAAAAACTTCAGAACTAACTTTCTCTATTTTTTTTTTATTGTGTCTGATATGGGTTGATTAAAAATTTCAATGGTTATGTAATACTTTACCTCAATCTATTTTAGAATGCGGTATTTGTTACTATTGGAACAGTTAAGGAAGTTTGAGACCGAATTTGGTTGGTGGTACAAATGATGTAAAAAGTACTATCATGACTTGAAGGAAGTTGATAAAAAATATTTCTGCCCCAAGTGCATTCAAGACTATGGGTTCTATGTGCCAAGGTATATTCTTATTTGCCAGTGTTAAGTATAAGTGATGGAGTAAATAAGTCTCATTTTTGAAAAAGAAAAATTATGTGGAAATTAATATTTTTTGAAAAATCCGATGTTTGCATGCATTCATTTATGAACTAACAATTCATGAACAACTTTTTATTTTGGTAATGCTGTTTTAGTAGATTGATATTAAGTTTCATATGAATAGTTTTCAAACTTTAGTAATAAAAAAGTAGAAAAATTACATTGCTAAAATACAGGTATAGCATCCATGTAAGTGTGATTGACCACATGGATGCAGCCTCTTTTGTTTTGTTCGACCGAGAAGCTTCTAAGTTTCTTGGACAATCTGCCAATGAGCTTAGACAGTCTTACATAGCTAAGGTTATTTATTGTGCGTGTTTGTTTTCTATAGTTTGCGTTTAAATTTATCTTATTATTTATGATTTATTTGTGAGTAAATGAAGATTTTTTCCTTCTTAACGCGAAGGGTGGGGACAAAAATTCCTACCCTGATCTGAGGAGATTAACAGGCTCACGGATAGAAAGTTCATTTTCAAAGTGCAACTCAAAATGAGGAATGTTAACTCTTACGAGCCATATGTTATACACATTCTGAAAATGAGTAATGAAGATTCTTTAGTTCCTGTTTTCATAAACAAATACACTCCTAAACCTGTAAGCTCCCTTTGTGATTAACGTTAATTTTGATAATAAATCCATGCATATATAGATCGTCATGTTTTGAATAGTTTCATTTTATCATGTCAAATGATTTTATAGGATCTTTTGGTGCATGAGAATTCTGAGCTTGTGACCATGTCTACGGGTCCATATGACCAATCTAAGGTATGTGTATGTCTGTTTAGTATTTTGCAACTTAAAACTTTTTATTAACTATGATACAAATAGTTTAATTACATGTAGAATAAAAAATGTTATTCTAATTTGTTGTTGTAATAGGAGGGTGTATCTCAATCAATTTTGAGTGAGTATGGGATGGAAATTTCGACATCTACTACTAATGAGAAGCAATGCTCCAAGATTCTTGGAACAAAAAAATATATGGACGAAGAGGGGGATGAGTCCATTATTTCATCCAAAAACAAGAAGATGAAGTGGGTTGTGACTGAGGATTAATTTATGATGTTTGCAAGCTGTATTATCAAAGAATTAATTAGATGCACTTTTATTCAAATATATCTCATGGTCTTTTAAGCAGGATTATCATCTTCATTAGATGTTTCGTAATTTAAGTTTTTATTGTTTTTTGTGATGGTCTAGCTTATGTGATACACTGATACTAATTGGTATAATAAATAATGATTTGTTTTTTGAGATATTAGAAATGTTTTGTTAAATATTAAAATTGTGAAATCATTATTTCTGTGTATTCAATAGTTTCTCTTTATGTTTTATTTGTTTTTTAAATATTTAATTTGGTTTGAAAAAAGCCATGCTTATGCGAAATTAATTTAGAATTTAAAATAATTTCTTGGAGTGGTTTGGTTTTTAAATTTGATTTTTACAATAATTATATATCTGATTAATTTATAAATTCCGAAATTAATTTAGAATTTAAAATAATTTCTTGGAGTGGTTTGGTTTTTAAATTTGATTTTTACAATAATTATATATCTGATTAATTTATAAATTCTTTTTAAATTGGACAATAATGTTAAATTTTTGCCCTTATTCTAATGACGTAAGAAGTTTTTCTAATTATTTTAGTTACTTGATTTAAAAGCCGTATACCAAATAAATAAACGGTTTCAACTTTCATAAATAATATATCTATAATGACTGTGGATAAGATCAACTTTTTTTGTATATTGGGTAAGATAATAGAAATACTCGAATTTGAAGCTGATAAACCAAGTTAATTTTAAGATAATAGAAATATACCTTTGGAAGTTTTGTCAGGTGCTCAGACTAGCAAAAAACACGAGACTCTCTGTGGGAATAACTACTTTAGAGAAACAAGAGGCGAAACAATTTGGTGATTGGTTGTTGAAAGTTAGTGATGGTCTAATAGATGATAATATAGATGGTGAATCCGAAATATGTCTCATAAAAAATATTGTGATTCCTTCTTCAGATCATGCATTTGATGAGTTGGTTTATTTTTCTTATCCAAATATTCTTGATAACATAAGTTCAAAGTAATTATTCAAATCCAGAAATTGGCTCCTACACTTGGCATTGCTGAAGAAGTAAAAATCATCTAATGGCTATCATTCCGGGGAGGGGGAATTATATCTTAGTTCGAATTCAATCTGTATGGATGAAGGAAATATAGAGGGTCAAATGGATCTCTTTGGTCCAGAATTGTTGAATAGCATCAATTGTTCTGGATTGCCTCCACATAAACTAATTCTCAAGATTGGTGTTTCGATGATGTTATTGAGGAATATTGATCAGTCCAATGGCTTTGTAATGGTACAAGACTACAAGTTAGGAGACTTGGAAATCATGTCATAGAATGTGAAGTCTTAACTGGTAACAATGTTGGTCATGTTGCTTTGATTCCGAGGATGAATATAGTGCCAACAAATGAAACTGTCCCTGTTAGATTTCAACAGAGGCAGTTTCCCATAATAGTATCTTTTGCCATGACAATTAATAAGCCTCAAGGACAAACTTTATCTCATGTTGGATTGTACTTGCCCAAACCAGTTTTCACACATGGTCAACTATATGTGGCACTATCAAGAGTTAAGAGTAAAAGTGATTTGAGGATTTTATTAAATAATCATGCAGGAACATTTACGAATTCAACCATCAACGTGGTCTTTGAAAAGATAGGTTCCTAATATAAACACGTCAAACTCATCGCAAAACTGTATTGATATGATTAATTATTATTACTAATTATTCTCAATTTGCATTTTTTAGTTAAAATTTGAGTATGCGGTGTGCTTAGAATAATAATTATATTATTTTTTAAACTTTTGAAAAACTATATACGATGAAAAATTATCTGTAATTTAATAAACTTTCCCGTGCAGGGTACATACACTAGTAATACAAATAATCTAATCTAATGTATTGTATAAAAAGATATACATTATACATATATCTAAAAAAAAATTAAACACACATATATACAGTGGAAGTAATTACAGAAGAAAATTTTTTTCGTTTTTAAAAAACTTCATATTTGATAAACATATATTATAAAAATATTTATAAATAGAAACATAATTTTATATAAAAAATAAATAGAGGTAAATAATAATTAATTACAAATGAAATTTTTAATTATCGATAGAATAATTGGATAATATTATGTATCACGAAAATATTATGGTCATCAAAATCAATTACCAAAATATATTAACATATAATTATACATATACAATTAACTTATTTTCAATGTGTATTTTATATTGATGGCATATTATAATGTACATTTAGCATAATATAATTATAGATGTTACAGTCATAATATTATTATTGATGTTAAGTAATTAAATAAAATAATTGAATGGTACACATTAGTGTCTAACTATAATCAATGATTTAAGGAGGAACTGAGTGAGAGAACACAAGATGAGAAGACACCACATCCAACCCAAAACCTTAAGTTATTAAGTAAATTGGTCTCTCATCTTATAAACTCCTTACTCATCTTTGTTTCCTTCAATGTGGATCAACTTTAGTACCCACTCATACTTTAACCTCAACATCAATTACACATTTTTGTTTATTTTAGAATACTTTTATCTATTCTTAGTAAATTTAAATGTTACTAACATTTATTTTTACTAGCACTAAGATATTTTTCTACAATTATATTAAAGAGAAAGTTTAGGAAGTCCATAATTTATTAGCCAATAAGTGATCAATAGGCTTTTTCCTTCTTTTCTCTCCTCTTTTACCACCTATTATTTCCTTAATTACACTCATTTGCTCCCTATTAGTCCCCTAATATTGATTCCGTAACATTACTCTATATTAAAATAAAGATTAATTTATATTAAAAAGTATATCTTTTATTTTCTTATTAATTAATTTAACTTTTTCTTTATAATATCATCCCCGCCCTTTCACTTTTTTCCTAAAATATATATACTTGTTTCTCTCCTTTTAATTAATCACTATGTTTTATTTTCTCTTTTTTGTTTTAAAGTATTTTCACTCTTTTTCTATTATTTATTTATTTTGAATTAATTTCTTAATTATTATTAAATTCATTTAGAATCATTTAACTATACTTTTTTTCATTTTTAACAAAAAAGAATTTAGTGATATTTTTCCAGATTAATACTTATCTTAGGTTTCCTACTAAATTTTGGAAAAAAATTACTATAGGTGTTCGAGTGCTTTTATCAATCATGTTTAACCAACTTGTTCTAATATGAATAAAAAATTAATTTCATTATTAAAAGGTGTAACACACTTTCTATCGCCCACTAGTCCGAAATTTTTTTTAAGCTTAGTTAACAAAACAACTTAAGGTATATATATATATATATTTCTGACCAGTAAATACTCACCAAAAAAAACCCAACGGGGGTGAGAGGTTACAAGTAGGAGTACAATCAAAACAAACAAACATACAAAGTACTCAATACATATAATCAGTAGTATAAGCTAGAAACTACAAGCTCAAGTCTTGAGTTCTTGGAATACTCCTCTTCTTTCATCTAATTTTGCCTGCCATTCTTGAAACCATATATGATGTGCCAGTGAAATCCGATTTATAAGTTTGCAGACTTGTTCTTGAAGATCTTTTCATTCCTAATGTTCCACACCACCCAAATCACAGCAAAAAACCACATACACCAATTTCTCAACACATTCCTTTGTACTCCTAAGGACATCCAAGTTTCAAAGCAAGACATTGCACTCCTAGGCCACACCCATTTTACATTCCACCAACACAGAATAGTATTCCAAATCTCAGTAGCAAAACAATACTCAAAAAACAATGAAAAACAGTTTCTTCAGCTTTGGTACACAATACAGTGTTTCAACCAGAACGCGCGCTCAATTCTACTACAGATGTGGGCGCCATACCAGGTATATTTTCTCCCCCTAAGTTCCAAATCAACAAGTTAAAAGGCTTCAATCCAATCCCTAAACCTTTCACTGTTTTGAGACAAAGAACTACATCTCTTTCTTTCCGAGACAGCAGTAATTTCATTGAAATCCCCTCCAAATAAGATTGGTGCATCATACTCGTCCTTGATCCTGCTCAATTCTTCCAAAAACACAGCTTTTTCATCCCTAAGATGAGGGCCATATACAACGCATATTAGTCACTTGAACCTTTTTTCTACAATCATGCCTTTCAACAAGAGCCATCTACTAGACTTCACTACATTATCACACACAAAGAAATCCTCATTCCACACACATAGCAACCCTCCACTCCTGTTCACAGACTCAACAGACTCCCACCGCACACTATCCCTAAACCCCCAGAATCTGTTAATGAAACTATCATCAATTTTTTCTTTTTTGCTTCAATCACTCCTAAGAAATCAACTCTATTTCTTCTACAGGTTCTTTTTATCATCTTCAATTTTCCACTCCCCCCAATACCCCTCACATTTCAAAACAACAAATTCATCTTTGTTTGGATTTGGATGCTAACCTTAATTTCCTAGCTGCCAGCGTTCTTCCTTCAATAAACGGGATGTTTCTCACCTGTCTATGCTTCTTAGACCTCTTCCTGCCATCCACTTTCAGGCCAGAGTATCTAGCAACAACCTCCTCCTCGTCGCTACTGTCAAAAAAGAGGCCACTCTTGTCCGATACACCTTTTGCTACTGCAGCTTCCATGGAGTTGTCCTCTTCAGAAAGCTCATCACTCACGAGCTTCCAATGGTTGCAGGCAAGATCAGTCGGTAAAATATCGGTATTGTTCCCACTTGCATCCCTGCATACAGCTTCTCCTAATTGTTCACGTTCATCTTCCACAAGCTGTAATCGCTCCTCAAATTCGGCTTCAATCCAGGACCCTCACGAATCCCCAACTCTAGTTTACAGAAAGCTTCTTCATTTATTCTGTATAGCGTCTCGTCACTACGTTCTTCGTCGTCACTCCCAGTAGCGGCACAGGCACCCTCTAATCCAGTCACTAACACCCCACTTGACAACTGGTTCTGCAACTCCTCATAATCCCTATTCACATAATACAAGGTTTCACTGCTCCTCTCCACCTCGTCCTCACTCGCTATATCATCATCCATGCTGTTAGATTGTACAGACCGAGCCCTAGTTTGAAGTCCCTGATGCGCAGCTTCGTTTTCTTCTCCTTCCGCCGCCGGTTCTTGCACCGCGTCCTCCCTTGGATTTCTCACCGCCGCCACCGATTCTTGCACCGCCGCCGGTTCTCTGGACGCACTCTCTTTCACAGATTCCTCACCCTCCCCCAATGAAACCCTGCCGTCAAAGAGATTTGGTGTTTTCGTCCAAACGTTTTCACAATGGTGATGGGTTTGACCCGTGCAGGGCCCAAAACCCGGTGGATAGGGGCAAGAGTTTGAGGAGCCCGAACCTGATGTAGTTGCACCGTCATACAGCCCATTTCTTTTGACATCATTATCACACACTTGCTCTTGTTGGCCCACACTACTCCTTTTTTCTTTTTGTGAACCATTAGCGTTAATTTGGGCCTCAATAATAACAGGATCCAATTCCATTAATTCCACTCTCACTCCTTTAACGTAGCAAGAGTCGGTTACTCCCTTCAAATTCAAACAGTCAAATTTTGAGACTCCTCCACTACCGCCGATAAAACCTCTCTCCTCCATAACGCCATGCACAAACCCCAATTCACCAGTGATTATGGCATTGATTAGAGGATCCTAAACGTTCATACAATTTAATTTTGGATGATCTGACGTGGCCCTAATCTCTTCGACTCCCGCCGGCGACTCCCCCACCATGGACACCGATTTCAAACTTTCCGAGCATGTTGAACCGCCCACCTCCCTGTTTGGGTGTGATTCCATGCTATATGCTTCTGCCCCAACTTCCTTCGCGAAAACATCAATCATTCTGTCTTCAATCTTCAATGAGATCCATTCATGAATCTGCTCTCATTGGAAGCAATCAAGCAACACTCTAGCAATGCTAAAGGATTTTGGATCACCTGTTCTGTCATCCACCATTATGAACTTTCCCCACAACTTTGAGATGCTCTGTAGATTCTCAGTACACCATAAGTTTACTGGCAAACCCATGATTTCAACCCATACTCGTCTGGATAGGCTACTCACAAAGTCCCAATGGAATCGAACCTTATCAAACACAGACAGCAGTGGTTCATTAGACATTGCTTGGTCTCTTATTTCAGTCGAAGAGAACGTAATCAAACATCTGTACGGACCAACGTCCCTGCATTCGATAGTCCCAGGCCCATTCCACTCATCTAGGAGCTTATTCATGACACTCCTAAATTCAATTGGTTCTACACACACTCCCAGCAAACTCCTCTGTAACATCTCTTTCTGTTTCACAGACCAAATAACTTCTACCTCCTTTTTGCCGTTTGACTTTACCGTTTCCTTCGTCGGTTCAATTCCACCATTTCCGTTGAATCCGTTACCTGTTCTCCTTATGGCCACCCATTTCTTCACCATCTTTTCCTCCCGGTTCCTTGCGTTAACGCTCCCATGCACCCTACTTCTAACATAAAGTTCTCTTCTATGTGCTGACAGAGAGACCGCCAACTTAACTCCTCTCCATTCCACTCCGTTCAGTCTCCGAATAGCGCGCATTGCATTGTTTGTACTCCATCGCTTTTTCCTTGATACAAAGATATCATAGACATATCCATCCTTCCACATATCCATCCTTCCCAAACAGCTTGAACAGCTCTCTCTTGGTTACTATCTCCGGGAGATTGTCCACAAAAACAGTTCCACCCCCCCTAAAATCCCTCTGAACACCTGATACAAAACCCCATCACTCTCCCCCTTATTCCTTCCTCGGCATAGCCGAAGCCCTCACGGTGTTTCCCTTTCTCAAACCACTCGCCCCAGCTCACACCTTTTATAATCAAATTGTGGCCGTATCTATCAGATTTCGATGGTATCACTTCTTATGCAGATGGTCATAAAACTTTCTTTCAATATTTAAACAAACTTGTTTCAAAGGTCATAAACCATGTTGAATCCAAAACTAAACAAATCTGTTTTCTGAAAGAAGAAATCTCTTTTAAAAATCTTGAGTCCCAGCTTTCTCAATCTAATGTCCAAGAAAGAATCAAAAGTCTTTCAAACCAAATCGAAAATTCTATTTGTTCAGATTTGCCTCATGCTTTCTGGAAAAGGAAAGAGCACATTGTTGATCTTCCCTATGAAAAAGATTTCAAAGAATCACAAATACCTACAAAAGCTCGTCCAATTCAAATGAATGAACAGCTTTTGCAGTATTGTCAAAAGGAAATCAAAGATCTTTTGGACAAAAAACTGATTCGTCCTAGCAAGAGTCCTTGGTCTTGTTCAGCTTTCTATGTTAATAAACAAGCTGAAATAGAACGAGGAACTCCCAGACTTGTCATAAATTACAAACCTTTAAATCAAGCTTTACG
>JASCZI010121242.1:21459-36375 GCA_036250425.1 Stylosanthes scabra | reverse complement strand
GATTTGTTGATGGCTGAGTCTTTTGGGGCTGGAGACAAATAATACCATCCCTCTCATCATTATCTTCTGCAGGTGGCTCATTGAGATCAAATAATGGCTTTCCTCGAGAACCCATCTACTATGCATATGGATACAAACTAAATTCAGATTATAATCAAGTTGAACAGGAACTATACTTCTATTCTTTTTAACAGGCAATGTCCATGACATGCCCACAAGGAGGAAATAAATAGATCTGAAAATCAAGCACAAAAAAAATTATTAGTCTATAAAAGCCTTTATCAGACCAAACACATGTTCAATTATAATCATCTCACAGTTGAGTACAACCTAGCAAAACAAATACAAAGGCGTAGAACATTTAGAAAACTCTAAGCACATACTATTGGATGAAATATATAGCTGTAGATGATGAAAAAATTTATATCTCTCAACACCCTGCCTAAATGCAATTACACCATTATAACAACAAACACAAGAACACCATAATTTACCAACCTGCACCGCTATAAGATACAATCAAATGTCAATCATAATCCAGTTATCCACCACCCGGATTAAGATAAGATTCAAACAAATCAAAAATCAAGACACAAAACAAGCAAAAGGAGATAAATCCTCAACATCAAATCAAAAACCTAATAAGAAGATACAACCTGCAACAACACTAAATCCTAACTGCACCGTAAAGCTAAACTGACCCAATTTTCCAATCCCGCCCTTCTCCAACAAAACAATAGCTCCCTTCAACTGCCAGAGAACAAGAGACACAGCCCCAAATCAAACGTAGCTGAATCAAATACAGATACTCCAAGAGCTCAATAGCAATCCACAACTCTTATCATCACGGATCAAAGAATCCTTTAAATTTCTCCCAAAGCAAATCAAAACACTGAGAGTGGCGCAACCTTTACATCTAGGGTTTCAATAACCAAGCAACTCCACTCCTTTCATCGAAAACCCTTCTACCAGAACCATACCCTTAGAAGCAGGATCTTATCCTCAAACTCATCCTCCATAATAAAGATCAAACCAGTTCGTTCATTCCCCCAATCAAAAACCGCACCAGAAATAATGGCACAAATAAAAAGTGGTCAACCCTTTCTATTCATTCACTTCTGACCTATCCACCATTATCCAACCAAACTGATTCTCTCATCTAACACATCCAGATTTCGCAACAGTGAAATTTTCAACAACCCACCCCAAAAATTAACAATTAAAAAAAAAGAGTAAATTAAAAAAATAATTTAAAGAGAAAAGTCTTAACAGAGAGAATTTACCTCTTCTCACTCCGCACAGAGAGGAAGAAAAATAAATAGAGAGAGAAAAATAAAAAAGAGATATAGACAGAGAAGAGAGCGTTGCTCTATGGGTGCGAGTTGGAGAGAGGGGGATTAGAGAATGCAATTTGTTTTGTTGATGGAAAAGAAGAAGGTGTGGTGACGGCTTTATATAGGAAATATCGATCCAATCTCGCCGGTCGGATTTTGCACCGGCCACCGTTAAGTTATTTCCGATTGAGGATAATTATGGTATTTCGCCTCTCTTTTATTGACAGTTAATTATGTAGGTTTGTTTTATTTCAAGGGTAATTTCGTAAATGGCGTCATTCTTTTCGGGAAATATAAATAACTTAGATTAGATGAGTACTGTGGAAATTCAAATTCACATGATGCCACGTCATTAAGTTAAACGTAACCATAGGAGAAACTGAAGTCCACGCTCCGGGAAGCGCGTGAAGATTGTGATCCTTTTGTTTTGGATCCGAGAAGTTGTAATTGAGATTTCTCTCCAAAAAGGGAAGTAGCATTAGTGGTTTCACACTTATCTCCCTAGCTAGCACACACATTATAGTTTTTTATATTTTTTATTTTATTTTGGTAAGTAATTAATTTTTATTATAATTCTTTTTTAAAGGAAAAGTCATAAAACATTCAGATTTGAATAACCAATAATTTGTGAGAAAATATGGCTACTAAAAAATTTTTCTAAAAGCCTTTTCCAGCATTTGTAAAGAAAAAATTTTTAAAATAAAATAAAAATAAATATTATTTCCTTTTTAAAATAAAAAATACTTTAAATACAAGAATCCAAATTTTTATATATATATATATATGAAGCATGTTCGTCCAATTATAAGGTACAAATACAAATATATCTCACATTTGAGCGAACTTGGTGTTAGTTTTCCAATTTTGTGATATTTAGGCGAAGTTAGTGTCTCTTTTTAATGTTCATCTTAGCATTAGGTGAATTTGGAATTTTTTTAATTTTTTGGTAAAATTTGTGCCATTAAAGAGTTAAAAAATAAAACCTCATTAAAATAAACTCATTACCTATACAATATTTTTTATAATAAATTAAATTAAAAAATTTATTTCGAAAGCAAATTAAAATGATAATTTATTATGTATCTTTAATTAACAAGAGTATTATATTTTAAAATAATAATCTTATTATGTATTTTATTAATTGTTGGGAGTATTATATCTTGTTATGTGTTAATTATTTGGAGTATAGTTGATGGAGTACTGTACTCTCATCAATTAATAAAATATATAATAAAACTATTATGTTAAAATAGACTATTTTTCTTAAGTAAAAGAATGTATAATAAAATTATTATTTTTTATTTATCTTTAAAATTAATTTTTTAATTTAATTTATTACATAAAATGTTACATAGAAAGTGAAGTTTCATTTTTTATTCACGGACACAAAATCGTCCAATAAATAAGATATTATTAAAAATTTTAAATTTAGCTAATAGTAACATGAATATATTACAAAGTTTAAAAAAATAACATTAAGTTCGCCTAAATTTTGGGCGAATATGTTGTAAAATTAAAAAATTAACACTAAGTTCGCTCATCTGTGAAATGTATTTGTATTTGTGCCTCCTAATTGGGCAAACATGCTTCATATGCCGAAAAAAAAAAAAAAAAATTCTTGTATTTAAAGTGTTTTAATTTTAAAAAGGAAATAATGTTTATTTTTATTTTATTTTAGAAAATTTTTCCATTTGTAAATAGATATATTAATATAAAATTATTAATAATATTATTTATACACCAAATATTATTAATACATGTATAATATTACCGTTATTATTAGTTAATTATGTATTTAAATTAATTTATTATAAATAAAATAAAGAGAATGTATATTATTTGCTAAAAAAAAACCTTATGTTAAAATAGTTTCTAAATTATTATAATTGTAATTTGCAAAGGTTTTTACCGCGAATTAGATATTTAATTTTTTTTTAGACTCAAATTGTTAATCTTGTTTCTAAGAAGTAAAAAGATTTTATTTATATTTTCAATTAAATTATTAAAAATATAACTAATTCAATTATTTTCATTAAATTATATTATAGCAAAAAAAATTATATTATAGATCATATCTTTAATCTAATACCATATTAACAAAAGTCATTAATGTTCTTCGACTATTAAGAATCTTAATCGAGCTTATAACATAATTAATCTTAAATTTACTGATAATTAATATCTCATAAAGCTCCAATAAATAATTTATTTTTCATATTTAATTTCTTAAAAACTATACGAATAATTATCTATTTTAATACTATTTTTTATATTTTGTCATTTTCTTTTTCTAGCTCTCTCTTCTCCGAAAAAATTTACTTTGTGGTGGCGTTATAGGATTATTGCCGCCGTCTTAATCTTGATATCGAAGACGCTCTTATTTCTCTCTTCGCTTTTACAAGCATTCCTCCTCTCCCTCCTTCTTTTTTCCTCACCATTTTCTATTCTTCTTTTTTTTCCTTTTTCCTTCCCATTTCTTTTTTTTCTTTGTCTTTCGATTTTTTCTATTCTAATTTTCAATCTTAAATATAGATTTCAATAATCATCTCGTAATTTATTTCTCTCATTTTATCGTGTATCAATTTCTTTTTTATGGGTATGTTTTGAATTTGATACTACACATTTTTCATATCTAGGAGAAAGATATTCTAAGAAATATTTAATGTCGTGAAAATATTTGTAAATTTGAAAAGTACATAGATTCATTTGAAAAAAAATCACTATATTTTAGTACGTCTTGATAATTTAAAAAGGAAAGAGATTTTAATTTATTTTTTTTTATTCATAAAGATTCTTTATAATTAAATATCAGATCTCTTATCAATTTTATTTTAAGTTTCTGTCTCTTATTTTATTTTATAGTTTTTTATACAAAATAATTATCTTCATTGTTAGATTTAGATATTACGTCTTTTTTGGTTTTGCTAAAAGTTGTTTTCTTCTATAAAAGAAAAATTGCAATTATATACATAAGCATTTAATAGCCATTAGGATTTAGGAGAGGGTCTAATGTGATGAGAGGTTTCGGTGGTATGCAAACTAGGCATGAAATCTTGTAAATTATATTTTGGTTTTGACAAAAATATTCATTATCTTCTCCTCTAAACTATATTAATTGTAAAAATATTATTTATTATTTATTGCATATCAATATTTTATCAATTCCAATAGATTCTAAGTGTATAAATTCTTGTTCTAACCATTTTTGAAAAAAACAATAGTAGACATACATTATTGTTTTTTTAAAAAATAGAAATTTTAAAAATAGAAATTACATAAAACATTTACAGTATATAAAAACGTTGTGTCGCTCATCCCAAAGTTTAAAATTTTAAACTAAAATAACAAATATAAAAAAGTTAAAAAAACTTTTTTTTTAAATCATTGTTTCTAACATAGCTAAACAAACATGCTATGTTTGTGTTGGAAAAATATTAAAAATCACGCGGAATGAAATAAATCAAATAATGTAAACAGAATTTCATCATATAAAATATGTTGAAACAAAATTGAATAACATAACGAAATCTTATTTCAGAAGTTTGATTAGAATTACTTCGTATTATGTTAGACATTGTAAAATTATTATCTATTAAAACCATGTTATGTAAAATTTAAGGACATGTTTGATTTGAATTTTTCTTTCATGTTTTTATTTTTAATATTTTCTATTTTCATAATTTTATACAAGGAAAAAAAGTGAAAACAACAAAATTTTATATTATGTTTTTATTTTATATATTTTTTCACAAAATACTAAAAATAGAAAATACTAAAAATAAAAGCAAAAAGTATGAATACAAAACAAAAAATATAAACACAATATGAACCTTTAGTTGGAAATTCTGCAATGAAATTGAAATTTTAATCCAACACTCACACACTAATTTAACCACCCTTAATTGGAATTAATTCATTCAGCATTTCTCTTTAATTTACTCTTGGCATATACATATATTCTTTTCTTTCTTTTTTTTGGTGACGGTATATACATATTCTATTATGTGTCACTCAGTAGATTTATCAATAATTGGCTATATAATCTTGTATTCTTTATTGGATTTATCATCATTTGATTACTCAATGATAGATGTAATAATAATTTATCAGAATAATAATATTAATGTATCAATTAATATTCCTATATAAATAATTGTGAATCATTTTAAAGATCTGGAATATTTTATCCCATATCCGCTAGTATTTACTTATTTATTTATTTATTTTTACACAAGACTTTTCATTATAACAGAAAAAATTAAAAAGAAAACCACCTTATGACTCCTTTCTCTTTCATATAGTAAAAGCACAATTTTGGCGTCACATAAAAACAAAAACAATTACAGTTATTTGTCAAATATCAATATATCATCGAAATAATGAAAGAGCAATTCGTCTTTTTTCTTTAACATTTCTATTATTAAATTTAAATTTGTGACAAATCTAGTCTATTTGTCTCTTGTTATTAAATATTTAAAATTGCTAGTAAAAGTATGAAAGATTTTAAAAATAAATAAAAATAAAAAATAAAAAAATTACATGCTCCACTACTTGAGGAATGAGGACCGTTGAATTTGTGCTCACTCGGTCACTCCAAATCTCCAATTCGCAAACATATTCAAAATCTCCACTTTTCCTAAGATAAAAAGAAATAAAAATAAATAAATAATAAGATTTAAAACACTCTACCTTAATGTGTATCACCAACAAATAACATATATATTTTTTATAAGTAATTGATTTAATAGTGAGATTTTAGTGTTTATGTAATTATTTGGGAAATTAATCTATTTTAATATTTATGATAAAAAAAAAAGCCCGTACATATTAATGAATAAGGTGAACCGATTGTAATACAATTTTGATGACCTAACTCAAGTACAGTTTTTTTAGTGAGTTCCCACCTAATATTGATATAAGTGCATGTTGGTATCTTTTGAAGAAATGATAAGCATGGTTATCAAATCCATTATATTCATGATAAAAATCCATTAATGACGATCCAATTAAATTTTATTTCAACAAGAAATACTTAAATATAGAAATGATAAAACTTAAACGAAAAGATAGATACTGAATTAATTAGTTATTATGTTTGATTTAGAATATTCTAAGAGGTATAGATAAAAAATAGGCATCGAATTGAGTTAATTAAAAAAAAATAAAAATTAATATGAAATTTTAAAAATTAAATAAAAATATTTTTTAAAAATTCATTAAAATTTTATTCACAAAGGATAAGGGGTGAGCAATTAAGGTGTTACCCTTTGCGCAATCTTAATGTTAATCTTAACATTAATCCTATCTTAATATTTTATTTTATTTTTATTTTAATGTTAATTTTAATCTTATTTTATCTTATCTTAATCTTAATCTTAATCTTAATTTTAATCTTAATATTATATTAATCTTATCATAATAGTATACAATTAAGAAGCTCAATTGCTACCGTCGCGGCTAGAGAGTGAATTTATGGCTAAATACTTAGATGTCGTCATTAAAAAATTTATTTTTTGAATTATTTTTAATTAGCATAATTATTTTGATTTAAAATTTAATTGTTATCTTTGTCATTATCTTTAACTTTCTATCTGAACTTTTTTTATATTTTTTTATGATTATTATTTTAAAAATTTTGTTAATAGTAACCAAAGTAAGGCTAGCTCGGTTGGGGCTACTCATGTAGTTAGGAGTTTTCCATTCCTCAATTGTGTCGGGTTTCGTTAATTAAAAAAAAAAGTAAAAATTAAATAAAAATATTTTTTAAAAATTGATTAAAATTTTATTCACAAAGGATAATAAGGGGTGAGCAATTAAGGTGCTATCCTTTGCCGCAAAATCTTAATCTTAATCTTATCTTAATATTTTATCTTATTTTTATTTTAATGTTAATTTTAATCTTATTTTATCTTATCTTAATCTTAATCTTAATATTATATTAATCTTATCTTAATAGTATACAATTAAGAAGCTCAATGGTTACCGTCGCGGCTAGAGAGTGAATTTAGGGGCTAAATACTTAGATGTCGTCATTAAAAAATTTATTTTTTGAATTATTTTTAATTAGCATAATTAATTTGATTTAAAATTTAATTGTCATCTTTGTCATTATCTTTAACTTTCTATCTGAATTTTTTTTATATTTTTTTATGATTATTATTTTAAAAATTTTGTTAATAGTAACCAAAGTAAGACTAGCTCGGTTGGGGCTACTCATGTAGTTAGGAGTTTTCCATTCCTCAATTGTGTCGGGTTTTGTTAATTAAAAAAAAAGTAAAAATTAAATAAAAATATTTTTTAAAAATTGATTAAAATTTTATTCACAAAGGATAATAAGGGGTGAGCAATTAAGGTGCTACCCTTTGGCCGCAGTCTTAATGTTAATGTTAATCTTATCTTAATATCTTATCTTATTGTTAATCTTAATCATATCTTATCTTATCTTAATCTTAATAGTATACAATTAAGAAGTTCAATTGCTAACGTGGCGGCTAGAAAGTGAATTTAAGGGGCTAAATACTTAGATGTCGTCATTAAAAAATTATTTTTTGAATTATTTTTAATTAGGGGAATTAATTTGATTTAAAATTTAATTGTCATCTTTGTCATTATCTTTAACTTTCTATTTGATTTTTTTTTATGATTATTATTTTAAAGATTTTGTTATTAGTAACCAAAATAAGGCTAGCTCGGTTGGTGCTACTCATGTAGCTAGGAGTTTCTCATTTCTCAATTGTTGGATTCGATACCCACGCATGTACTAGTCATAAAAAAAAGAAATTTAATTTGAATTTAAAATCGTAACTAAAGTAACTTTTTATTATTATTTTAAAGAGTTTGATAATTGTAACTAAAACAATTTTAATGTGAATTTAAATTTTAAAATTGTAAATATATTGTTAATGAATCTAAAATTTAATTGGAAGTGCATATTAGAATTTTTTTTAATTATTTTTAATGTGATATTTTAAAAATGGAAGTTTTGAAAACGAAGAAATAAAAAGTTTTTTAAAACATCTATGGTCTATTTCTTACAATTTTTTATATAAAACTTTGTTCTTCTTTTTTAAATTGGAAGTTTTGAAAACGAAGAAATAAAGGTTTTTAGCAATTTTAAAGAATTTGCTAATTAACTAGAGCAATTTTAATGTTATTCAAAATTTAAAATAGTAAACATAAACACTCTTATCTTAACTGAATTCATTCAAATAATATATACAAACTAATCTTAACCAAATTATTCAAGTGTACAGTTCATGAATTATTGGTTGTTATAAAACAATTTATTTTTAATTAAATTATAAAATTTTATCTTTATACAGTTGTTAAGGAATTTTAGCAATGATAAGATAAAATAACCCGCTTCACCTTATGCAATGTGTTTATAGGGGTATTCCTAAACATCAAACGCGCATCCGAGTGGAAATATGCCACGTTCTCTCCTTATATAATAGATTCATTCACATATACAATAAAATGAAACATCTTTTGTGCCATTGGTGTGTTTTATGGTTCATGGAAGCTCCATTCAATGCAACTGCTTTTATAAACGTTAAAAAGGCCAGTACCGTCTTACATGGGGCGGTATTGCTTTCAACCCCGTAACGGCCTCATATGTAACGGTATTGAAATACATGCAGTACCGGTCCGGACCGGTATTGGGCTTTTTTAAAAAGTTTTTTAAACTATTACCGGTCTAGATCGGTACTGGTTTAACCGAATATCGGTCTGGACCGATACTCCTAATAAAACGTACTTTGTAAATTTTCTCAAAAAATTGTATTTTGAAAAGAAATGAATTTTTTTTATTTATTTAAATTTTTTTTCTATGTATATAGAATATCCATAACCGATACATTTATTTTTTAAAGTCTAAATTTTTATCGGTTGATATTGATTCAAAATTTATTGGTTAATTAGCAATGATGAATATCGACAAATTCGTGAGGAAAATTAAAATTAAGTATCATGAAGTTAATTTTAATGGCTAATTGTGTTAAAAAACATGCATTTAATTAGATAATAGTACATCAATAAAAATAATTTCTTCTCCATCCATCCCATGATTAGTTATCGGAATGAACAAAAATTGTGTAAAACTTTTTACACATGATGCATCAAAATTAAACTCAAGTTCCATAGGCATAACTATTTGACTGAGATGAGCCAAATCCAAGAGAGGGTGACACTGCAACAGCAATGGCACACCCAAATTGTTCCCAGCTCTCATTGCTCTGACTGAAAAATCCAATTCTTTTTTTAGCCAAACGCTTGTTTCTTGCATCACTCGAAACCAATTATGGGGACAACTGTTAGTTTGAAGGTGTTGTCTCTAGTAGCCATAGCCTCCCTCCTTGTGTTCGAGGAGTGGGTCTCCACACCCGCTTGCAACTTGGTCCCTTTTGAAGATCCCAAATTCGAAGACGACCCCGAAGACCTGAAGGTCATGCTGGTCGCTGACCTTCTCCTATTGGGCTCTGACTCTGCTTATTTCACCCTCTTTTTCAGGGACTACTACATGGCCAAGTTCTTTAGGGTACTTCCTTATCTTTCTCCTTTCTTCTAGTTCAATGATAGTATCTACTGCTCTCTATTTTACTGTGTTTTTGGTTTTGCACACCAGGTGTTTGTTTAAATGTTTTCATGTGTTTTTGTTAGCTTAAGTTACTCTGTTAGTTCTGTAGTTTCTCCAAATTTGTAATTAGAAGGTATACTTTAAAAGTTTTCAATTGGTCCCTGCGTCACTCTAAAATTTGTAATCACATTCTTCCCTCATCAAAACAGGTTTAACTTAACGGGATTACTGATATTTGTTAGGATGGATGAAAGCATGTCTATAAGGTCTGTTAATAGGGATTTAATTACAAATTTAAAATTGATAGAAACCCAATTGAAGATTTTTATAGTGTAGGGACCTAATTATAAATTTGGAGAAACTTACTAACATAGTAATTTAGCATTTTTGTTATTGAGTTGACTTCTCACTTTCTCTTGTGCATTTAACTAGTTGGTAATTATTATGTAAGCTGCTATGTTCTGATTTTACTCACATCATGGTAGTATGGGAAATGTTATTTGAACACCATACCAAAAGTGGGGTGTTCCTATGGTGAAAAATAAGTGTTCATGTTAGGAGTATGGGTTGATGTTTATATGTTTATATGTTGTGGATGAATGATAGATACTTGGGATATTTTTTTACAATTTAGACAAGGTCTCGAAAGGTGATATGATTGGAATGGAAGGTTCTAGTACCATTCTATAGTACTATATATAGTACTTGTCCTTACTTTTTTCTGGCTTTTCCGTTTCTTTTATAATTAGCTAAATTTGGTTCATTAGAATTGGGCTAAAATTTAAGGGTGGTTGAGTGGTTGTCAGCATGAGCTATGTCGGTATGGGTGTACAAAATCATTTCTCAAATATTAGACCCACTAACATGTCTTCTAAGGATTCATATTAGTCTTCCCTGAAGAAGTTTCATTAAATATTGGCTAGGCAAAAGAATGAAAGAATGTTTACTTTGTTTTTTAAGCATTATTGTTTGATAATAAACTTATGTTCAAGGTTTACTCTTGCATTTGCTACTAGTTTCTGGATAAGATAAATGTTATGAAGTGTGAACTTAGCTTTACTGGAGAAATTATGAATGTGTAGGTGTATATACTATAGAAGGCTGTAAAAGCAGCCATGTGCTTTTGTTAGATAAAAAGTTATTGCTTTTGTTAGATAAAAAGTTATTTTCAAATGTTCATTTTTATTTTATTCTAAATGAGGCTGATAAGTTGGAATCTAATCACTAGGTTACAAAGTACAGACATTTAGATAGTAGTGTCGGAAAAAGAAAACTATATTCCTTGTGGATCCCTGTATTTTGGATGGACAAAAAATATTAAAAAAATCCGTCGAAGCAGAGACATCTTGCTTGTCTCCTTTCCTGAACAACTTTGTGTCTCTTAATCTCTCTCTATTATGTGTTTATGGAAAGTAATTGTAGTTTCAACAATGTTGTGGTACACACAAATTTAAACCCAAGTCACCTCGTATTTTGCAGTTTTCACTATCTGATTACATACACTCTTATCTCCTTAGGGTGTCTAAGGAACATTTATTTTTGTAATATCTAACCATAGAGAAATTCCCTGCCTTCCTTGATTAATGTGGTTTGTTGTTGAAAGTCTTGTAACCGATCAATTTTACTATATTGTGAGAGTTTGTGCTGCCAAGCATAATTTTGAGATTGGAATTCTGGGTTACTTCATTGTTAAATTTGAACATTGACATCCGCATCCACGTATTAGTTTCATTTACCCAACCCTTTTAATTTAATAATGCAACATCTGTCCAGAAATCTTTTGAAAGTTTGAAGCCTGATTTGCTTCTTGTCTTGGGCGATATTTCTGCAAAAGGTTCTGAGTTGACAAGAAGCAAGTGGACGTCAGTGCTTCGTCAATTTTACCAAATTTTGGGCCCATTTGTTGGCCTTCCATTCCATGCTGTTCTTGGTGATAGGGATATTGGAGAATGCAGTGATCTTGATCTCAACAAAGTTAATTGGATTTCTCGCAAATTACCAGGATTGGATCCTTCTGGCTGTGGTGCGTTTGAAATTAATAATATCAGCTTTGTGACGCTGAATGCTGTGGCTTTACTCTGTGGTGACAATAGTTTACGGTTTGGTATTGAAAAGGTAATAGAGAGGGAAAGTCTAGAATTTCGCAACGAAACAGGAGAAATAAATGATTCTACCAAGACTACAGATGCCGATTATAACTTCCTGTGGAGGGTTCACTCCATGTCATCTGGATCAGGACCTGTAATTCTACTCCATCTTCCTTTGCAACAAACAGGAAGCCAGTGCCAAGGTGCCATTGATACTTTAAAGAGATCACCCATATCTTTAATTGAGGAGTTAAATGAGGTCTCAAAAACCAGGTTAGTGGATGTCCTTCATATAAATCATATATTGTACCTTTTTATTTATTCTTATTTTAAAATATGCTACAGTTCAAAAAGGTCATGTCATCTGTCATCATGTTCTTGCATTCTTATGTAGTAGGTAGGATGAGCATATGGATTCAGATTCTGATTTCTCTTATATGTCCATTTCTTTCATGAGTTAATATGCATTTAGGCCCAAAGAATTTTGGTTTAATAAATTTATCTCAAATGTGTTGGAAAATTGAGTTACTAAATATGTTAAAGCCAAATTCATTTAAGTATCACTTTGTATGTTAACTCATCTTTTAATTCATGTGATTCTTGCTCTTTTGTTGAACTATTTCTCTCGTAAGAAATTGAGTTTTGGAAATAAAATATAGCACTCCAGAAAGTTAAGAAATTCATGCATATAGTCATTGATTATGTATTTGTTTTAGTGATAACATATATTGTTTTGGAGGCAATATTCAACACTATTATTTCAGAATTCATGCTCTTAGACTTCCTATATCATTTTGTTCTGGTTGCATCAGGGAGCATATTGGAGCTGGTCCTTACAAATTATTTCATACCCTTCCACAAAATGCTTCTGAGTACATTTTACAAGCTCTGAAGCCAAGGTAATTGAGTGTTCCTTTGATTTTTCCCCCCAGATACTTATTATGTGTTCATATGATAAATAAATACATGCATGATCCCTTGCAATTCATCTTGTCATAAGTTTGCTCTCCACTACTATTTCAGTATTTTGCTTAGTTATTTTTCTGGAATTAAATACTGCTGGAAAAATTATGTACCTTCTCTCTCTCTCTCTCTCCCCCCACACACAAAAAAAAAAAAAAAAACTGTGGTCTTATGAAAAAAAGGGTTGTTGGGTAGGCTTTGAGACTTGATATTGATATGAGCCTTGAGCAAAATTGAAAGATTTGGTATCCATGATGCTGTATAGTGCAAACATTTAGGGGTCACTCATCCCATGCCTCAAATGGATTGTTAAATTCTATTGCACAGAACTTGCTTGTCAAAAAATTTGTCATTTAAAGTGCGTCGAACAATATGCTCCAAGAAGATAATCCCAACAGCAATGACATAATACTGCAGTACCATAACAAACATAATCAATAGGAGCTGATCTAATGTTGCAGGGCACACCCAGCATTCAATAAAAATACCAAGCAAATCTTTGTTCAGGATAATAATCTCGTTTACTGAGCTTGTTGCAATGTGAATTGTGAAAACCAATTCAGTTTGTATCCTTATATTGAATGTTTAGATTGTTGAATATCTATATTTGGTTTAACTTTTACGCAAGTAGTAGTGGGATGCTGCTCAAATTTGAACTTTCTAATTTTTCTACTTGATGCCCTACAATTTTTTGTTGATAATATAGTAATGAGGTCCCTTGACATGTATGCAGGATTATTTTCAGTGCTCATAGGCATGCGTTTTCTGACCATGTTCATTTCGACCAAACTCGAGAGATTACAGTTCCAGCAATGTCATGGAATGCAAGAGATGACCCTGGATTTGTGTTTGCGACTTTTCAGAAGACAGGTAGAGCAATGAGCATCAGCTATTGTTCTCTCGCTAGAGAATCTCATATTCTTCTTGTCTATATCTCTATAATGGTTTTGTTTTGCTTCTTTTGTTTAAAAGGATATTAGGAACCATTACCCAAACCATACAAAGAGCATATTACAGAAAAGAACTGCAGGCAACCAAAAAAGGATACACATTTTTCATCATTGTTGATTCATCTATCAATTTGACAATTTTGAAGTCCAAAAAATTTAAACTGGTCAAACATGGATAACTTACTAATCCAGCTTTGAGGGTTCATCCATTAAATAAGAAAATAAGGACAATTAGTGTTAGGCCTAGAGAATCTAATGCAGAGTTTTGTTCGACATGACTAGTCAAGTGTGTTTTTTGGTTTCTTCTCCTAGTCTCATAAAACAAAAACTAATTCGTGGTGGATCGAAATTCCATTTAAGCATGTCGGGCTTGATAAATTGCATAGGACATATGTGGGTAAATAAATAAAAAATTCTAAATTTACAAATATGGGCGCAGGTACAAGAATTTACGAAAATAAGCTCTCTTTACTTATCTCGGGCTTAGTGGTTCCGAAATAAATTTTACACGTTTTTCGGGTTAATTGAGCTCGAGATAGCTCCTTTCATGTATGATTCAACGTATCTTGGGTTCTTAAAGCCCGAGATATGTATCTCGGGACCACTGAGCCCGAGATAGGGTCCGAATTCATTTATAAAAGGTAGCATAAGAGCCACCTCAAAGCATTCAATCCTCCCATACTCTCTCTCACTTCCAAAAAAAACAAAAAATGAATGTTAATAATTTCGTGGTTGTCACTTTCTATCCAAATGGAGAGATGGGGCACGACAGAGATGGCATCTGGTTCCTATTTTCCACTCCGATAGTGTTCCAGATGTATCCCGTTGTTACCCTGGACGAGCTGAAATCAGTCATCCTGCGCAGCATAGGGTTGGGGGCTGTTGGAACGTCGTTAGTGAGATGGGTTGTCTATCGTCTTCTTAACGTGTTTCCTCCTGATCCATTCAAATTCAAGATTTTCTAGGTTGATAGCGATGAGCATGTGCGTGCTCTGTTTGACCTGCAT
>JASCZI010121242.1:0-21449 GCA_036250425.1 Stylosanthes scabra | reverse complement strand
CGGAGATGCAGAGCATGCCGGAGGTTGTTGGGGGTTCGTCTAGCTCGAATGGTGTGATACCGTGCTCGCCCATCCACTGTCCGGGGCCGGAAGTGCCTATGCCGATGGATGGTAATTCTGGAGAGGATTCTGATGAAGAATTCGTGCCCGATATCGAGGAGAGCAGCGAAAGCTCAGACGGCTCAAAACCGGCCTCTATCATGAACGACATCAGCTGCTCCGGAACAGGCATAAGGAAGGAACAACGCCTGTGCAATAAGACTTTCTCTCTCTACAACAATTTAACAATATTTTATATTAAATCTACTTATTTCTGTTACGGATATAAATACTTTTTACTAATAAAAAATACAACAAATTGTTAAACTATTAGGATTTCGTAATTAAGAAATTATTTTATAGAGATAATGCTAAATTATTTATCATGCACATTATCCTAAACCAAAGTACACTCCGCTAATATCTAAACTAAACAAAATATTGTTGATTATATCAGATAAGTATAAAAATTAATTGAGTAATTAATTAACAGGTTACTAAATTAATATAAAAAAAATACATGCTAGACTAAGTTGTTTACCCTAAACATAATTAATTAGTAAACATAATTACGCTAAATTATATAACGCAAATATTACCATAAATTAACATGTAATACACTAAGTCAACATTTATTGCCCTAATCTAATATTACCTACATTCATCATAATTATACAACATAATTGCAAATATAAAATTTTTAGGAAGCGAAACACCAACCAAGGCGCCTGCGATGTGATACTCGCGGTTGAGTCGTGACAAACTCTCTACAGCCTGTGGGGCTCCCCAGCCGGTGCGCCTTGGCTTGCTTCCACGGCCGGTTCGGGAGCAGGCTCTGCTCGTGCGACTCTTCTGGAGCGTCCTCGAGGAGCCATTCTATCACACAACACTAACGAATGAAAGAGAATGCCTAGAAATGAAAATATGGAAAAGAGAGAGAGGAGAAAGTGAGTGAATCTCGGGTCTTCTTGCCTTTTTATAGGCGGAGACTTTATCTCGGACTCAGTGGCCCCGAAATACATATCTCGGGCTCTGAGAATCCAAGATACGTTAAATCATACGTGAAAGGGGCTATCTCGGGCTCAGTGAACCCGAGATACGTGTAAAATGTATTTCGGGACTACTGAGTCCGAGATAAGTAAAGAAGATTTATTTTTGTAAATTCTTGTACCGGGGTCCATATTTGTAAATTTAAAATTTTTTATTTATTTAAAAAAAATCCGTCATATGTTGGAACCAAATTTTGCGTTATATTTGGATAAAGTTGTATAAATTTAGAATGATTTTATTTTTTATTTTTTTTTAAAATGTGACTATTAAAATATTATAGAAAATCTAGTTGACGCAAGATTATAAAATTTTAACGATGAAAATATCTTATTTTCCTAGTAATCTAGTGGACGTTAAAGGCCTGGTTGTTTGACCGAGGTAATGATTATAATCAATTTGTTATTTTATAGTGTTAACTAGTTAAATGCATGTATTTAGAAGTAGTATTTAGAAGCAGTGTGTAGTAACACTTGATTGAATATATGTGTAAAATTTTTTAAATTGATGATATATGAAAATTAAATTCTAATTATTTCTATAAAAATGTTTTGAAACATTTTAAGTATAATTGGGAATTAAGTATTTGTATTTTTAATGATTGATTTTAATTGATTTTGATTATAAAAAATATATAATTAAGATCAACAGTTTAAAACACAAGAACATTTGATTTTCCAATTGAGAAAGTATAGGTAATCAATACTTTTATTAATATTCATAATGAAAGTCATAAAACATCCAAAATCTAAAGTAGCTATCAACTATCTTTAGAAACAAAATATTCGAAACCTAAAAACAGAACATCCAAAACCTAAAAAAATAAAACATCTAATTTAAATTATTGGCTGATGTTGGCTAAATTTTTAATAATTATTTAGCATTGCTCTTTTCGATTATACGTGAAACGTTTTTCAAATATTTTTATATAAATAAATGTGTTAAGTATGACAAACTATTAACATTTTCTAACTCTTGTCTTTATATATGAGTAAGGAAAATTATTTTTAATTACTTAACATTTATTGATACTTATTTTTTAATTATAAAATTCTATTATTAATTTTTTTATCGGAGAGTTTGATATTTGGAATTTAAAATTTTAAATTTAAAATAAAAAATAATTTAAACAGTAATAACTGATATATTATTAATGGAAAAAAATTAGTTGCAAGTTGAATTATAAACAAAAACATATATATAAGAAGATAGCACCCCAGTAAAGAATTGCAGAGAAGGCGTGAAAGCTATTCCTCCCTGACGTGTACGATCGTGATTCAACGATCAACTCCCTCCTTCTCCTCTTCCTCTTCCTCCGTGCTGGGTTTCCTCTTCCAAAACCCCAATTTGGCCATGTCCGCATCGTCGTGGATTTCATAGACTCAACTCACTCCTCTCCAATTGCGCCTCTCACTTTCTTCACTAACCAATTCCTTTTTTCAAATGGCTGAAACTCCAAACGCCTCAACGTCTTCACCAAAACCCTCCACCATGGACCCTCAATCCCATCCTTCCCAAAATCCAAACCCAAACCCAATCCCTAATTCAAATTCGAACCCTTCCATGTCAGCGCAATCCCCTTCAATCTCAAACTTCTCTCAACAACAATCCCCTTCAATTCACAATATCTCTTCCCCTTCTCTCCCTTCTCTCCCTCCTCTCCCACAAGACCCACAACAACAACAACAACCGCAACAACAACAGCAGCAGCAACAGGCACAGCAACAGCAACAACCACAGCAGCAACAACAGCAGCAGCAGCAGCAGCAACAGTCTCTTGTGATGCAGCAGTCTCAGGGGATGAGCATGAACCCTATGTCCCAATTTCAACTCCAGCAGACCCTCCAGCGGTCCCCTTCAATGACGCGGGTCAATCAAATTCAGTCTCAGCAGCAGCAGCAGCAGCAGCTTGGCGTTATGCGGCAGCAGGCTGGGTTGTACGGCGGCCAAATGAGTTTCGGCGGTTCTGCTTCGGCCGCAGCTCAGATGCAGAATCAGCAGCAGCAGCAGCAACAACAACAACAACAGCAGTTGGGAGGGTCGAATCTTTCACGCTCGGCTCTGATGGGGCAGAGTGGGCACTTCCCTATGCTGTCTAGTGCTGGAGCAGCTCAGTTTAACTTGTTGTCCTCGGTAATCAAGAGTTTCTTTTTATGGTCATTGTGTTTTTTTTTTTATAATTTTTTATGTTATTGTTTATCATTCACTATGAATTGTTTTTGGAAATAATACGAAGTTATGATTTGGTGGAATGTTCTGCCATAGCTTAAGGGAAATTTTATTGCTTAGTTATAGGATTGGATTGGCATTTGGCAATATTTAAGCTACCGTATTATGAGTGGTGAAATGTCTAGGAGAAAATAAGTTGTGTTTTCGAGATGAAGATGTTGTGAGGTAAGATTGTATTAGGAACAAAATCATTAGGGAGGAAGTTGTAGTGCCGCATTCTCAACTTAGAATAGTTTGGACAAGTGTTGAGGAACCTCTAGAAGGCTTGAAGCCTTGTTAAGAAGAGCAGACTTCATAAAAGTGGTTCAACAGTTAATGGTGTAGGGAGACCTAAATCATATGGGAAGCTATAGAAAGAGAGTACATTATGATCTTTTTGGAACCCTGCACTTGACCCTTCCTAGTGGAACATGATCTAGTAAAATTATGCTTTGCTGCTGGATGCTAGACAGATGAGTTCTTGGGTAACAATGACATCACTAGCATTGTTGGTTGTAGTTCACGATTGTTTCATTCTAGCAGGAAATTTAACATTTCATGATTATTGTCATAATCTTGGCTTTGAAAGAGATGAGATGATTTCAGGAGAGGCACTCTTTTAACTTCTATACTTCATGGTGTGTTTGCTTCTTACTGTAGTTTTAAATTGCTGTATGGCATTACTTGTAGATGCTGTTGTTTATTCAGAATGTTTTCTTTAGTAAGTAATTCTGAATTTGGTCCAGCCAAGGCAGAAGAGTGGGCTAGTCCAGGGATCGCAATTCTCATCGGGTAATTCTGCTGGACAGCCACTTCAAGGAATGCAAGCAATGGGGATGATGGGGACGTCAAATCTCAGCTCACAACTAAGAGCTACTAATGGAGCCATGGCTTATGCTCAGCAATTGCGAATGAGTCAAAACCAGATGAGGCAGCAGAATTCACTTAACTCTCAGCAGGTAAAATCTATCCTTCTGTCATTTACATACGTTTTGGCTTACAAATATTCCAATTTTAGCTTTCTAAGATATTTTATATTACACTCTTATTTTGATTATATTTTATATGTCCTTCTGGTCAAATTTGTGTAGCATTTTTGACATTCCTAGATTTATTAACACGATCTTTTCAAGTTAATGTTGGACTTGTTTTAAATCATACCACAATTTGGTTCAGTTTTGCACTATTCTTTCTTATGGGTTGGATTTTGCACTATTTTTATTTTTCTTGTTCGTTATATTATGATATCCGAGAATGGACAGAGTTTAAACACTCTGTAATCTTATGTTAAAATGTCGGATTTTATGTTTCTCATGGGAGTGTTAATTGTGATTCATTTTGATTATCATAACAACACACAACAAAGTAAAAGATTTTGGGTGATGTGGAGTTTAACAAATGAATCGTGAAAATTGAGTTGACATACAATTTTTGTAGTGCTACCATGATCTTTTTGTTTTCTTATGTGCACTTAATTTATGGCAATGGCAGCACACATTGGCTGTATCTCGCCACTCTCTCTTGCAGCCCAAACTCTTCATTTGCCACCACTCTTCACTGTTTCAGTAATTATGAGTAAATTAATTTTGGGTTGATGGTTTTATCCTTGAAACATTTAGCTGTTGTTATGTTCCATGAGGAACCTCTAGCTGTTGCATTGTGTTCATTGAACTCTTAAATGCCTTATTCTTCCAACTTTAGTCCACTTCTGGAAGTTGGGTTCATTTTATTGACTCAAATTTGCATTTTTAGATCTGTAACCAAGCTTTAGATGAAAGGAAACAATGCAAAGAAGAGAACTGAAGCTGTCATTCAAGATTGTTGACGCTTGATGTTTCTTTACGAAGTCAAGCCTTCCGGAAGGCTTTTTTTTTTGGATTTTTCCCAATAAACATTAATCATCCTAAAGTAAAATTATTTACAAATATATTGGCGGTTGACAAAATGTATTCACTAATAATTCAGTTAAATTACTAACTATTTTGGTTGGTGTTTCTAGTCCAGAATGTAAATGTATATTTATACATGTGAATATTGATTGGAAAAAAGGAATTTCTTGTTAATATTTTGTTGTGATGCAAAATGTACAGAAAAATGATTAATTGGATATTCTTAAACTGCCAAGTCATTATCTGGCCGTAAAGAATAACTTTCATGTGTATTCAAGTGTAATATGTAACATTAATAATCCTGTTGACTGCAGGTTCAAGGCTTACCAAGGTCGTCGTCATCCTTGGCCTTTATGAATACCCCGTTATCTGGCCTGTCACAGAATGGACAGCCTGCAATGATTAATTCTTTAACACAGCAACAGTGGTTTAAGCAAATGCCTGCTATGTCTGGTCCTGCCTCACCGTTGCGTCTTCAACAACAAAGGCAGCAGCAACTGGCTTCAACTGCGGCTCAACTGCAACAGAATATGACCCTGAATCCACATCAGTTGTCCCAGCTAATGCAGCAACAAAAATCAATGGGGCAGCCTCAGCTGCATCAACAACAACAACAGCAACTGCAACAGCAGCCCCAGCAGCAGCAACAGCAACAACTTATACAGCAGCAGCAGCAGCAGCAGCACCCTCAACTTCAAGCATCTGTTCATCAACAGCAGCAGCAGCAGTCTCCAAGGATGCCAGGACCGATGGGCCAAAAGTCACTTAGTCTCACAGGATCGCAGCCAGATGCTACTGCATCTGGTGCAACTACCCCAGGGGGAAGCTCAAGCCAAGGAACTGAAGCAACAAACCAACTCCTTGGGAAAAGAAAGATACAGGAGTTAGTTGCACAGGTGGTTATTATTATTATTTGTTTTTCCCTATATCTTAGTTTGTTGACAATTTTAACCATGATCTTCTGTCATCATACAGGTTGATCCACAGGGTAAGCTGGACCCTGAAGTTATAGACCTTCTTTTGGAGCTTGCTGATGATTTCATTGATGCGGTAAGGATTGTAACATGTCTAACTTTGAAACTATTTGTAGTGAAGGACTTATTTCTTTTGGTAACTAAGAATAATAACCCTTATTTGAGTGAAAGTGGGAATGGGGAATGCCATGCAGGGGATCAAAGTTTGTTGCTGCTTCTTTTTGCTACTAGAGTATATGCATTGAGATTGTACTACCTGTCTTGTTCTAGACGTACTGTGCTTATCGATGTTCTGAAGAATTGTAAACTTAACTTTTTCTTATATACAGACGACAACACATGGTTGCATGTTGGCAAAACATAGAAAGTCATCCACTTTGGAGTCCAAGGATTTATTGCTACACCTAGGTATTTTGTGACTGCAACTCTAGTTTAATTTTGATCCACCTTGCAAAAGCAAGAAATAACTATTCCATTATTCTAACATTAATTAATACTTAATTGAATTTAGATTGAATACTTATTACTTATTTCACAAAGTTTACAGTAAGGTGCTCTTTGCTTCTATGGTTATGATAGGCACCTGGTTTAGGCCTAAGAAGGGAGACTGAATTCCTGTTGGGAATCAAGATATAGAAACATGTACACAAGCAAAAAAAAATAGAAAAGAATAGCCTGACCACTTAAAGAAGCTATTCAATGCATCATCATTGTCTGTTTTCCTCACTCTTCATAGAAATATCGAACCAAATCCTCAAACAGACTTACTGTGTGTGTGCCTGCAAATTTTTTAGTTGCAAGAGTAACCCATCATCTGCTCGATTCTCATATAAGCAATTACCCTACATATATTGCTTGAATCCTATTCTTCCTTCTTTTCCGTTACTCCTTTCATTGACCATTGCTTCTTCTGCACCTACATGCCTACAGACTGCAATTGCAATCGCACTTTCATATATCATGTTTCTTCTTTTATCCATAACTTCCTCAGTTGACCAGATGATGAATTATTAATCTGAAACTATTGCTGTGGTTGAACAAAAATCCCTCTAGTTCCTTTCTATTGTATGACAAATAATTTTATAGGTTTCTTTTGCCCATATGAATTTACTTTCATACTCTTGGGGGGTCTGCATTTATGCAGTGAACAACCATAACTAGTAAATTATTATTATTATTATTTTATCATTTGAGAGGTTACTAGACATTGTTACTATGACAATTAAGCTTTATCTCACTAATTGCCATCAACTTTTATGAATCAAAGTATCAAACAATGCTATAGCATCCTGTCCCAAATCAATGTTTAATTATCCTTAAGATGTAGACCTCTTTGGGTTGTTAGACAAACTAGATAAGTTGTGCAAGAATTTTGCTAGTGTTGAGTCCAACTTGAGGATTTCATTTTTCAACATTGTCTCACAAGACCCAACATTATGTTAATGCACATGTCTCAAGCTCATATGATGAATAAGAGATCATGGATTTCCCTCTAATAATGCTTGGACTTGAATTATTATTATACATCATATTTATTTTTTTATGAAAAGAGTTTGAGATCAGAGCTATTGATTGACGTTGTTTTTCATTCCCTGTGCAGAGAAAAATTGGGATTTAACAATTCCAGGATATTCAAGTGAAGAGAAAAAGAATCAGGGCAAACCTGTAAGGAATAGTTTTTCCCAATTCTCCTGCTGTACCTCCTCTCTCAAGAACATTATAAAATCAATATTTTATTGTAATTGAGTTCTGATTTGCAATTCTTTGAACCTGCAGCTAATAAATGACCTACACAAGAGGCGATTGGATATGGTAAAGCCGAAGTATTCATGTATAATGATTGATCTCCATACTTTTTACCATAGGACACTAACATAATTGATATCTTTCATGCATGTTAATCCTCCAACAATCAGATCCGTTCATTGATGGAATCATCACATGCGGAACCAAGTATGAGCAATTCTAAAGAAATAAATAGACAGGGCATTCCTAATCCTGTCGGTGGCCACCACCTAATAAGGCCCCTGGGTTCAGAGCAGTTGCTTTCTCATTCAACTAGTTCTCAAATGCTACAGCAAATAACAAGGTTTCAATAGCGATGATCATTGTTGGCTTCAAGCTGTTAGTTTTGACGGCCTCTATATTGGTAAGATGCATTCTTTGTTACATTATTTATCACTTTCAAGTTAGTTTCTTGAAATTGTGATGAGACTTGTTTAGAGGATTTTATCTTTAAATATTCATAATGCAAACAATTGAGTTGTATCTGTATGACCTCAAGGTCATGGGTTCAAGCCGTAGTATGAAAACAAGTTATTAGGAAAAAAGTATACTTTATACTCTCAAAAGTTTGACGTTGGTTTCAATTTTATTCCTAAGTTTCATTTTATTTCAATTTTACTCTTCAAGTTCTATTTGGTTTCAATTTCACCCTTTCCATAAAACTTTTTAATGGTCAAAGATTAGTCTAGGTTTTCTTTTTACCACTTTGCCCCTTCTCTATCTATTCATCATCTCATTTCCAATCCCCATCACCACCATCAAACCCCCTATCATTTCTTTCCCTTTCTTCCTCACCACCAGCCACCACTATCGCCGCCACCTTCAAATTTGAGAAGATTTTAGGGATATGTGAATGTTTGTCAATATGAATTAGGACAACTTGTTTCCTTATTAGCTATATTGTAGATCTGTAATTTAGTGTAAATCTTTAATTCAAGTATAGAACGTTAAGATGTTGAGGAGTTTTTAGCTCGTGCAATACATCAAAATATAAATCCAAAATAAAACCCTTTCTCTAGTCTCTATTATTGATCCAAGTTTCATAAGTGCTAATTCAATATAGGGACTCTTCCCAGAAATTAAAGGGTCATTACAACACATTTAAATTGAAGATTATTACAAGTCCCACATCTATGAAGGATATAAACTCTTGAAAGTTTATAAGTGTGAGGCATCTCTCACCTCATTAGCTTTTGGGGTTGAGTTATGTTCACTGATCTCAATTCTAATAAGATAATTGAAGTCCGCAGCTTGCTTTATTTGAATTGTTTCTCTGCACTGTGAGCTGTTGCCTGTTGGTCCAACTCCTCTCATGAATTAATCATTTCTTTTATTGATTCAGGTTGGAAGAGTTTGCTTGCTGCAACAGACTAGCTTACAAAGGAATTGTAATTACTCAGTTTTTAGGTATGAATTAGGTGTTAGAGGATCCCCCAGTAACTGGCAACATCCTCTTCCATCTCTCCTCAACAGTCTTCCCCCTTTAAAGTTTTAACCTCTTTTTTTTTTTTTAAAAAAAAAACTGTTTGAGCCAATTTTATTGTTTATGTCCATTGTTGCCTGCCTAGTTGAGTTGTAATTTTAGGGTGCAAAACGAGTTGGATTCACATGTTATTTATTTCTGATTAATCAATTAATTAATATGCAAAACTGGTGCAAAGATTTCAAATTCTGAATCTAGTGTAAAGCTACCAAGTACCAACAAGTCGGCTTTAGGATATGATGTAGTGATAATAAACTGTACAACGTAAGAGGACAACATTGCTGCTGGCTTGCTGCCATCCCTTGTCTCTTTCACCTTTTTTAAATCACAGACCAAACAAAGAAAAGGTTCTATTGACTTTCCTACAGAGTATGGTGGTCTAGTTTATTTTCGTAAAGAGAAAACGATACTAATATCTATATCATTTTTTTTTGGGGTTACAATTTAAGTTTCATAATTCCCTTTTTTTTAGTATTAAAAGCATATGATAGAAAGACAGAATGTCATGGACTCATGGATTTGTCTTTTAATATTAAAAAGAGATGTGTATATTTGAAGTGTGGAAAAAAGGTGGTTGTCTTTTTTCATTTTTCTTTTATCCAAAAAGTTTAGACCTGTAAATAAAGACTGGACATTTAACTCCAATTTAAAGTTACTATTCGTTGAAAAATTTGTATGGATATTTTCAAATGGTTCCTAAACTAAGATTCCCTTTGAAGTTCAGAAAGTGGGGGTAGCCGCAGTTTTAATCTCAACCCTTGGCTTTGCTGTGTTATTCAAATTTTAGTTGTGCAAGTTCTTAAACTTTCTGGCGTCAAGCTATAATTATTGTTTCATAGCGTGATTAAAAATTACAGTACATTTTTCAACTTTAGTCTCTGATTTTATTTAGTGGGTAATCATTTCCTTATGAAGGTTGCCAAATGTTGGAAGCATCACATAATAAATTGGTGCAATACCTTTAAAGCCACACCAACTTGTCTAATAGTTTGTCATAGTGATAACCGGAGGAACTCAAAACAAGATCAATGATTTTTTTTTTCATGGTATTTCCCAACCCGTAGGAATAATCCATCGCAGTTCTGAGCTCCATTTAAGTTATTTGAACAATGACGCTTGTTTAAGCGGATTAGTGAGCTAACTATTAAGCTAACCAAGTTGGTTCATAATATTATATGTTATAAATATATAATTACGAACGTTATCTATATGAAATTATAAATGTTAAGTTAAATATGATATGAATATTTATGGTTATTTTTTTTAAATAGGAAAAAAAAAGTCATCTCACAAGATTAAATGATTAATAACTAACTAAGATAAAGTATATGACCTGATGAGCTGTAGCTCAAGTAATATTATTCATTTTAACTAAAGTATATGAAGAGGTTGTGAGTTGTGACATTCTTGTGAATATGGGACGGACAATCTCAGAGAAGAAACGAGCAGGTATACTAGTGCACAATAAGGTTACTCTTGTGGTACTCGTACATGCATGTGAGCCGTGAGGGGGCTAAGTTTGAGACTTTAAGGCCTTCAATCCTTCATTTGCAGGTTGGTCCCATCCCTCTCACCCTCCCATACATATATAATGTACTTCTTCTAAGCATTTCTTACGGCACTCCACAATAACAAAAATTCTTCACACATCTGTCTAGCCACCTTTTTTACGAAATTATCATCATTATATATAATAAGGATGTTAATCGAAAATAAATTGATATATATACTTCTTATATAATTAAAAATCAATCAATTAGTATATAATAAAGAAGAGAGATACTCAGTGGAAAATGTATTTTTATAAATTGAAATTTCTTCTCTTCAAAAGTTTAATTAAATTAATATATATATATATATATATATATATATATATATATATATCACAAATTATCATTTCCCTTAAAAAAAATACTTTTCTCTGAACCATTGAAGATCAATACTTAGTCCTAGCTAGTCAAATATACATCTACACAGATAGCCAAGACTAAAAAATTATTATTTATCCAATAAGAAGACACATTTTTGTAACTAAAAAAAAAAGGAAAGAAAATTGAGAGCAGCAATTGAAGGAATCTTTCGTACGACACACAATGCATTAATCAAATTAAATTAGTTTCCTAAAACTAACAACACGTAACTAGAATTAGTGTAAGAGATATTCAAGCCTTAAAGAGTAGCTAGTGTGACAGGATAAGGCAAAAGGATAGAGAAGTACTCATCAATCTATTTATGGCTCAAAATTTAATGAAAGTTATTTGAAGACAAGAGCACTGCATTAATCTATCATCAATCATCTACTACTACTACAATTATTATTATTATTATTATTATTATTATTATTATTATTATTATTATTATTATTATTATTTCACTCTCAGTTTTGTGTCGTTTTTCTCCTCCAACTAGCACAGTAGATTCAATTAAAATTTAGAATAAAAAATATAATTTTAAAAAAAGTTAGTTAATAGTAATAAAAAAAGTTGATGACTTTCTGACCAAAGTAATAAAGTCTATTTTATATTATAATCATACCGCCCGTTTCTAATATCTATTATTTTGACAATTTACACACAACATATTTTTTAAAAAAATCAAAATTGAATAAAAAATTTCTTCATGAAATATCCTTATTTTTTAATAACTAGATAATGTAAAATTATCAACATCATTTTATTATTTAGTATGCTTAAAAGTTGATAAATTATAGCTTATATAACATTATCACTTTTCTTGTTATAAGAGTTATCGGGTTATGAGTCTCACATAAATAGTGTGCTTCAAGTATCACGTAGCGAGGTAGCATAGGATAAAATAATAAAAAATAAATAATAGATAATAAATATTACATTCAATATTAAGAAGTTTCTTTTTCTTTTTTCACTTTTTCCAAAAGGAGAATCTAAAGTACTAGTAGATATATATAACCATAAAAAGTTAACGAGGTGTGTAATAAATCCATGAAGTCCCAAACCAAACTAACCTTCTTCTTGGTGAGGTAGGTTCTTTGATGCATAATAAGGTATGTGAAGAAAGAAGAATAAGAAGAAGTTAAAGAGAAGGAGGAGAAAGAAGGAGAAGAAGAGAAATTAAATTAAAGATGGGAAGACGTCCTTGCTGCTCCAAAGAGATAAACAAAGGAGCTTGGTCAAGAGAAGAAGATGAAACCCTCTCCAAATATGTTGCCATCCATGGTGAAGGAAAATGGCAGAAGGTTGCCCAAAATGCTGGTAATAATAAATTAATAATCATCATTTTATATACTTCCTTCATTCACTCACTTATTAATAATTAATTCTTTTTTCAAAAAGAACTTATAAAAATTATTGATTTCATTTTTTTTTCTTTTTTGCAATTGGCCACATGTTCCACGAGATCTATGTGTTTCTAGATGTGACTTTTGGGACCAAGAATGTTGAAATATGTTGTAATAACAACTTTTCATTGTTTCATTTCCGCCATTATTGTTATTTTTGTTCCCTACTGGTGTGAATTATATATATACATCGTATACTTCATGATTCATTTGGTTGATTCTTAATAACTATATGTAAATATTCCCCTTTAATTTTCTATAAATGCTAGTTGATTCCATGTGAGAACTTTAATTTAATTTTGCTCGTGTGTTTATACACTAGAAATAAAACATATAAAATGGTTTAATATATATTTCAGGTGTTCTAGCAATTGTAACAATATGCTTTGATATTAATAGCATAAATCATAAGAACACCTAAAACACTGGAACATTTGAGATACTTTCAACCAATGTATCATGTGTGTAGGTTTGAAGAGGTGCGGGAAGAGTTGCAGACAGAGATGGTTGAATTATCTGAAGCCAGGCATTAAGAGAGGTGACATCTCTGAGGATGAAGAAGATATGATCATAAGACTTCATCGTCTTCTCGGAAACAGGTCTCTCCCTCTCTCTCTTCTTTGGTCAGAGAGAATTAATCATTGTTACTTCGAATGTATTATATGTCTTACATCTATTAAAAATGTGATTTTTTAATAATTTAAAAGTAGTATGAAATATCTCTGATTTAATGAATTAGTTTTTGGAATTGGATTAAAAATCCTGAATTATTTTATATTTGATAACATTTTGTGGATTGTTAAAATCTTTTTATAATTTTTTTTAGAAATTTCTAGATTTTCTATAAAAAAAATTAATTATGAGTTTTGATTTGTTAATATACAGATGGGCTTTGATAGCAAAGAGGTTGCCGGGACGAACAGACAATGAAATTAAGAATTATTGGAATACGAATCTGTCTAAGAAGCTACAAATTCAACAAAATCAACAACAACCACCTCCTCCTCCATCTTCATCTTCTTCCCACAAACACAAACACAATCATGTAATAGTAACACCCCAAGCTACAATGCCTAGAAGAGGACTCAGAGCTGTTCATCACTACAACAAAATAATCTCCGACGACAATAACGACAATAACAACAACAATAACAGTTCAATTAATTGCCCCTGCAGTGATAATGAAGAAGCTTCTGTCACTGATTTCCTCATTGACATTGATGATGTTGATGATCAAATGCTGTTGGTTAACCCAATCGAAGAACATAGCAACGATGATAATAATAACAATAATAACAATAACAAGGTGTTATTAGGGTTAAGAAACAGTAGTAGTCCAAGCTCATCATCAGATCAATGTAACAACAAGTTGTTATTGTCCGAGAAATTTGACCCTTTGGAGAGACTTTTGGATTTGGAGCTAAAGAGGATGGCTTCATTTCTTGGACTAAAAAATTAAGTGAAAAAAAAACTTTTTAATTTTATTTTATTTTATTGCAGTTTATGGAGTATGGACCACCATGCATGGAAAAGGTTAAGTACGTACGAGAATCATATTATATTATTATTATATATATAGGTTGGTTTCTTTATTATATATGGCAATAATGTAACTCTTTACTCAACTAAACATCTATTATTTTTCTTAGGTGTAGCATTAAATTGTTAATCACTGCTTCTTTATGATTATTTTTCTCCTTTTGTTTCTCTCTATCTAATTTTGCCCACATGATGTTAATACATATTAATTTTGAACACATATATATACACTTATTGTGTCGATTTCTTTTTAAGGATATCTTTTCCATAAACCAAGCTAATATTTAGAGACTTTTTTCTTGCAAGCACTTAATGCATAAATTAGCTTGACCTAATTTTCTAGAGGGTTATGTTATTAATTAGCTAGTTTGTACACCTAAATATAATTAATTTGTGTCTACTATTATTATTTGAAACATGAAATAAGTAAAATTAAGTATATAAAAATGAGAAATCAATTTAAATATACAAATATAATTTCTTCTAATATACTTGTTTTAATGTATTTAAACCTATCTTTTTGTCATGTATAATAAATGATCTCTCTGCTATTTAAAAAAATTAGCAATATCATAAAGTGAGCATAATTTTTTTTTTGGTCAGATGTGAGCCATCAATATTTAAAAATGCTGGCTAAAAAATATGGTATTAAGCTACTATCTACTAGTTAAACAGTATTACACTGCTAAGTGCTAACTAAAAATACTGGTCAATATAATTTAAAGCCGGTGGCCTTGAACTTTTCTCTTAAAGGAAATATATAAAATTTATATAAATCCTTCTTGCGTTTTATTTTAATACAAAAAAAAATGTAAATAAAGAATGAAGATATAAATTAAAGATAAGACTCCAAAATTATTACTTAGAAGATGATTTATCCTCTCATTTTCTCATCGTACAAACCACCTAATTTTAATATATCCAAATTCAATTGAAATATGCAATGGATTTAATTTTAATGAGCAAAGTGATGAGTATATATACCAAATTTTCTCTTAAAATAATGTATGTCTATGACAATATATATGATCACGGGATACATTGGATGCAATTATTAGTTAAGTAGCTGGTAGTGCAGCCTCTCATATCCATATACAACTAAACAAGAATTTTTTGTCACAGTTTTATATTTTGCTGTCGGAGTACGGAATATGGGTCATACATAGTACCATTTCCTCCTAACCTTCAATCAGAAATAACAAATAAGTTTTATTTGGTAGGTGTGCAACTGTGCATGGAGCATACTCACTTCAAACTTGACTTTTCTTCATATACTTCAACTGGACTCAGTAATGTCGTTATTTATATTTACAGATTATATAAATTAAAAGTTTGGTTAATTAATTAAAGGAGTAAATGGGAAAAAAAAAGGTACACATGAAAATAAAGAGTTTTATTCGGATCCGGATAAAATTCTATTTGCACACCAAAATACACATCAAAATTAATATGAATACACTACAAGAAATTCAGCTAATAGCGGCAGTTGAATATACCGTCGCAGAATGGACAATATAGATGATTTTTGCGGTGATTTATCGCATTTAGTGGTGGTTATAAAAAATCGCCACAAAATTGATGTGTTTAGCGGCGGTTGATGTAGAAATCGCCACGAAACGAATAAATAGCACAGAACCGCCGTAAAATATATTTTTGTTTATTTAACATTTTAAACTTATATTTTAATTTAATTTAAAATTATAATAAATAAAATTTAAATGATAAATAATATTTCACATTATTCAAATCTAATTAATTAAAAAGTGATAACTTCAATTTTTACGGTTAATATAATATTTTTAATAAATAATAGATATAATATAAACCACAATTTAATAAATCATTTTATAAAATATCAATAATTTAATTTAAATCATTCAAAATAATGCACAACTTGTATATTATACAAACTTCTATATATATAATTAATAGAACTATAAGTATCGAATGTTGGGCTGGTTTGGTAGAGTGGAATACATGTTGAAGGAGCTTAAATTACCCACTGGTCTTTGATTTTTAATAAAAATTAGCTTGTTTTCAATTTGTGTCATTTAACGGCAGTTCTTAAACTGCCACAAAACGCACCGTCACTGTATATTGTGTTTCGCGGCCGTTATTCCAGCGGTTGTGAAAAACCGCCACAAACGGTTTAGCAACGCCGTTATAGCCGCCACGAAACAACAAAAAAATCACCGCTAAGTCTCGCTTTTCTTGTAGTGATAATTCTATTTGCACACCAAAATCAACAACTAAAATCAGTCATCATGTATAATATCATTGAAATACAAAAATACATATATAGTTTAATTCATTTTTAGTATATATTTTATATTTCAATGCATAATATACACTGATAACTGATTTTAGTGACTGAGTTTAATATACATCTAACATAACTCAATTACTAAATACCAAAGTATATTGATGGAAAAAAGTATATTATGTTAGTGGATTTGAAATGCGTGAGTATTACAAATTCTACATCAATCTTCTAATAATAATAAGACCTCTAAAAAATTTATAAGTATATGATAATATATTTTTTACCCTATAAACTATTTTTTGGGATTGAGTTAGATTTTTTAATCTCAATTTTAGTAGCGTGTATTTTGATATAAAAAGTCATTCAATATATATGTAAGTTAATACAAATATAAAATATTCTTCTCTCAATATAAATTTTATTCTTTACATTTTACAAAAATTAAAGTATAATAGAAACATGCTTCCCTACATATTTCTAATAAAGCATATATTTATATCATTTATATCCAAGTGTTGACATGTATTTTTATTCAACTCAAATTTTTATATTTAGATTTGATTCATTTATTCTAATTAAAAGGGTATTTATTCAAATTTCCAATTAAAGTAAATATATAATATAAATGTATTGAAAACTTCTACGATAACAAGCTAAATCTTTAAGGGGAAAAAAGTAATGATAAAGACCATTAAAATTTAAAAGAGACTTAAGTAAAAAACCAACAACTATACTTAAATTATTGAAAAAGTCCTAACAAAAGCAAGTTAAAAAGAAGTACAATAACTTTTACTGCAGCGCAGCCCTCATTTCTTTTTCGGTTTTTCCTATATAACTATTCAAAGAGGAACGAAATATAGAAATAAATACTGGCTTGGATAAAATAAAAATAAGAGATATTTTGGTATTTCTAAATGTTATCTATATATATAGCCTTTGTTTTTAATTAATTTTATTTATTTAATTTGGTTCTTTTAATAATTTTAATATAACTTCTTTTTCTTCACGCCTAGCTAGGTCTTTCTTAAAGATTGTTTACATTAATTTTCTATAAATTTTATATAGAAAATAAAAGCCATTTTTGTATCCAAAATTGCGAGAGATCAGATGTAAGAAAAAATGTGACAAAAAATTCAGCTTTAACATGAATAGCACCTAACCAATAATACGTGGTTGGCAATTCAATTTTCCAAAAGCGATGCTGCTAAGTTCCTGACACTGAATCTAAGCACATAATACTTAAACACAGGCACCAAAAAGCTCAAACCCTAACAATATAGAAATGATACTAAGATTTTTTTTATTTTTTATTTAAAAAGATCGAGTTATAAATCTTTTGGTATTATCAAATTTTATATTATATCATAATATATTTTTTCCTAAAATTTAATCAGACGAAAAAAATTCCGGCTTCTAACTATTCTAAGGATTAGTTTTTTTAAAAAATAAATAATAAATTTGAAGAAAGATTCTGGTTCAGTTGGTCTTATTGTGACATTTCCCTCCAATTTGCTTCTATTTGTGTAGATTTGATCTAAGCAAGTTCAAATGCATATTGAAAGAGTGTATCTTTCGAAGAAAAAATGATATCTTGATAGGATGTTCTTTTCATTCTTCCAATATATATGCTGGTTATGAAATCTAGTTTTTTTGAGTTTATATTTAATGGTGGTTCAGAAATTCCATCAGTATTATTCTAGATTAGTACTACATGAGATTTTCACTTCATCTGCTTTCTTGCAAATAAAGCATATAGAAAAAATGGATTTAACCAAAATCATTTAGAAAAATATAGTATATATTTTTTTGTATTTCATAGAAGAATTAGAAAGGAGACCATCAGTCACCACAATTGTGGTGTCCAATCACAATTTGCACGGTACTTTGCAAATTCTAAATTTTCTAGTAAAAGGGTTGACGTTGGCAAAATGCGTTTGCATATAGTACTATTCATGTATATCATATAGTATTTTTTTTTCGAGATGTATATATACGTACTGCACTGTTCATATATACGATTGTCGATATTATATTCGTAGATGTATATATATACAGTACTGTTCATCTATATAATTACTATTCATAAATATGATTTTTCGTCCAAATTATTTTTCTGACGATGAGATTAATTCTCGATGGAAAATGGATAGTGAAACCGAAATAAAATAAAAATTGTTGATCGAACTTTCCTCTTATATTAATTCAATCCTTTTAAAATATTTGATTAGTATTTACAAGTTATAGAAATTAGGACAAATTAATCCCAGCTTTATATATTCTTAATTAAATAATTATATTTCTTACTTAATGAACTCGTCCCTATCACTGAATAAGGAAATTGATTAGTTTATTTGCACAAATTAAATACTTCTACATAGGGCTTGCTTTCCAAAAGATATAGTCTAGGGGATCCATTTCTCATTTACATATAAAGGGAACTTGTCATTCTCCATAATAACTCTTTCAACAACCGGTGGAATCTCAGGGAACACCTCAAGTATCTAATACTCAATACATTTAAGGGTCAACTAACACAACCCTAAAAGATATCATAATCCTAATATATTATTGGGTAAATTACTGTTTTGGTCCCTAATGTTTGGGTCATTTTCTGTTTTGGTCTATAATGTTTAAAACGTCCTATTTTGATCCCAAAACGTTTTAATTTTAATCAATCAAGTCTCAATCCCAGTGTTCGTCCCTGTTTAATTATTTACAATGCTTAGATCTCTTAAATATGTTTGTGTCTTTTTCTGTTAGGACCGTTGCAGGCATAGGTGACACTAACTACTCAATTTGCTGTTGAGAACAACCAAATATAATTAAAAATTAATATTAAAAAAAAGAAAAAAAACAATATAATTTTTTTTTCGATAAATTACAATCTCACAAAAATTCCCAAAAATGATATGTGAGAGTCTTCAAAATCTTCTTGATGAGTGAAGAGAAAATTCTACTGCAACTCTATCTGCACTCAAAACTCAAAAAGACAAACAAAAAGAGAAAACAAAACAAAACTCACCAAGAAAAAATGACATTATATCATAATCATAATAATCGTAACAATTCAAAATAATCACAAATAATCTTTAAATTAATTTAAAATTAAAATTAAAAAACTAATTAAAATATAACCTTAACTTACCCTAACTTACCGTGACTTACCTACTATAGAGGAGGAGGAGGGGACGAGACGCCATTTAGGACGACCGAAGATCTGACAGCGTCACAGCGGTAACATCAACCCGACCAAACCGAATTTAAGGGAGGCCAGTTGTACATCTTGCAATCTACGATGTACTTGTTGTAGACGATGATGGTGAAGCTAAGGAAGATCCATATGATGACGTAGGTGTAGGATAGGACGATCTTCTTGACTACGCCGTTGGACAACGCCATTGTTGATGGATGGATGTATTTGTTGTTGTAATTGGATAGAGAGAATTTGAAACCCTAATACTAAGATTTGGGGGGTTTTTGAATAGTGAAGAGTGAAAGGGGATGGGAAGGCGTAGAAAGGAGAAAGAGTGAGATCTGAGATCTGGCCGAAGCTTTTGGGGATAAAAATGTGAGCTTGATTTGGAAAGATGATGGTTGTGGTCATGATAACAATATCAGAGGGAGAAGCACCTTTGGATGCTAAAAATTGAAACTTTGGCAAGATAGAGAGACCTTAATAATAAGTTGTTGAGTGACAAGAGAAAGAGAGAAGTGAGAAGAGTGGAATCTGAATTCACAAAGCATGGCAATTTTTAGAACTTTTGGTATGCTATTTGTGATTGTTGTATATCTTTCACTGTTAAATTTTGTTTTGTTCTTTAGACCTTGTAACTCTTGCCTCCCCTGTTAAATAAGGATTACATTATTTTTCATCCTTGTGTTTCCACCTTGACGAGGAAGCTTAAGAGGAAGAGACACAAACATATTTTAGATATTTAAGCATTATAAATAATTAAACATGAATGAACACTAGAATTGAGACTTGATTGATTAAAATTGAAACGTTTTTTGACCAAAATATGACGTTTTAAACATTAGGGACTAAAATAAAAAAACGACCCAAACGTTAGGAACCAAAACAGTACTTTACCCTATATTATTAAAGGTGACAAATAAACTATCACTTGAAACTAGGGTAGACATACAACTATTAAAATGTTATCAGAAAATTCATGTCAACAATAGAAATAATTTCAAAATATTTAAATGACAAAAAAATCATCAAAAAATTTAAAATTTACACAGAAATAAGAAACATAACTTTTTTAGATAGTATCTTCAATCCGGCAGGTCTAGTCTAATCCATTTTATGCTATATTAAGTATCCATTTCAAAAGGTTTGATTTGACTACATTTCCTTTTACATATATGCATGCCTCCCAAGGTTTAAATCTCGAACTAAACTATCAAGTAACTCAAGTCACTTATCGCTTAATATTCGTGGTCTCTTATTTTATTTTATTTTTTTTATTACATTCGTGGTCTTTAATTGATTTTTTCTTTCTCAGATTGGGCTTCATAGAAAGACTTACGAAACTATCTACTTAGATAGGCTAGCAGAGAGTACAAAAAATAGAAAGATAGGCTAGTGGATCTTTTTATCCAAAAATAAGGCTCGTGTTATGGCGTCCAAAAGTATATATAAAAAAAGGGGATCATGAGTCTCAATCTCCCAATCTCAGTTTCAGTCCACTGAACCAAATGCTACCTTAGGTTGTAAATGTTGGATATTCATGTGGAGTTGTGGTTTGTAAAGCAGAGAAGAAAAAGAAAAACGAATAAGACCAAAAACAAAGAGGTTTTTTTTTTTTTTTATCATTAATCACTTCTTTTTATCTAGTTATTTTTTATATCCATGCCCAAACCACAAATATTACCAATTTCTTTTTTGTGTCTAAATAGTACC